>CM034148.1:759916982-760092089 GCA_019776745.2 Taxus chinensis | reverse complement strand
CTTTTCCATTGCAGAAATTTGGGCTCCAAGGAATGGAATAATGCCGATATCATTGCTTCCCATGGCCTCAGTGTGCAAGGTAGCCTCCAAGGCCTCCCACGGATCTGTAAAAGTCATTTTTGAAAGTGTCATTCTGAATGGTGTGATCAATCCTCTGACGAACCAGTGAGCATGATGTTAAGTGTGAATATCATAAAACAACTTTGATAAGAGAGTTTTGAAATGTGCATCATACTCTTGAACACTTTCTTCCATTCCTTGTTGAATATCCTTCAACGTGTTGATGCTTTTTTGTTCAAACTCAGGTATGTGGAACTCTACCAAAACGACATTATGAAACATAGTATAATCCACCATTTTCTAGTTTGGATCATATTCATGGTACCAAATATGTGTGTGCCCTTACAACTTGGTTAAAAAATGACTTGATTTCCACTTTGGGGCAATGATTCCCTTTGCACACCATAGAAACAAACACTTTTGTAAATGTTCTGCGACATCCTCAATGCCCTTATAATCAGGTAAGTGGAGTGACATCTCATAAAACACTTGTTAATGGTGTTGTGGACCTTGTCCACCAGATCCAAGACCTTGATTCCCTCTGGTGTTGCCTCCACCACCAGACCCACTAGATCAGATAACTCCTATCCCTCTGTATCTATCTCATCCTCCTCCCGTAGCAGGAAAGGGCCTTGAAGAAATTACACCCTATGAACCCTCCATTGCACTAAACTAGATGCCAACAGTCTGTGATACCGAATCAATCCCAAATGTGTTTCCTATGCCACTTCCAGACACGATGCTCAAATCTTGTGAAAACACACCTTACGCAAATGTAATACCAGACATGATACCTCTAAATACAGGAAACTAATGTGCAGCCATAGATGTACCAAATGAAAAATTATACCTCTTAGGTGTCACTTGAATACTAATATTGATACCAATTGGATTATCAAAACTTATCTCAGGAACTAGAAAACTAAGTGTAGGGTTTGGTCGCTATGTGGGTAAATATGCACACCTATGGATCTTCACCTTTTTTCATATGATGAGCTCTCTCTAAAAGCCAAGGGGGTTTCTCTTTCACGCTTGTCAAGATGGGGTAGCTCAGACTAATCAAGTTCCACATCCTCTGTGCAAACCTCAAATCCTTCTCGTAATGTTTACCTCCATAAATCCATCACTCTTGTAGCTTTACGCTATCTTTCCAACTCCCTCTCTAGAGCTTCATTATACTTGAGCCACCTCTCTTCTCTCTCCATTTCTACCGCAAGGTCCACCATCCTCTACCATACTAACTTATACACCCTGCACTTAGCAGAAGTCTAACCACCCATAGGAGAGGCTTTGAAGATCAAATTAATAATGAAGATCTTGATAGCCAGTGGAATAACACACAAGAATGATCCTATAGGTTCCATTAATAACTCAAACTCAATAATCTCTGAGTAAGAATAAGTATAAATAACATATTCCAAGGTATAACTAGTCAACACACCTCTCCACCAGTGATCAACAATAGGAGTCCAAGTCAGATCAACATCCTACAACCACTAATATTCCTCTTGGGTCCAAACATGAGTTATATAGTAACAACTTGTACTTGATGAATATGCTGAGATCCATTCATATAACTCTATTGGGAAACAACAGAAGAATGTCTCATAGAGTTTAAGATATAGGTTCTCCTCCACCCATTTTCATACATCAAACTTAGATCTAACACTAAACCTCTGAGAAAAATCATCCTTCATGATTTTAAGATAGGTCTCAACACTATCCAAGGTTAGATGCTCTATCATCACACATGATTCTCATAAAAAATTCAAAAGAGGTCCCGGTAATGGAACCAAAATCTAGTCTCGGTTTAACCCTATCTTTTCTTCAAACCCTGCGCATGTCAGAATATCACCCAGCCTGACTGAAATATCACTCGAGGAACATGTAGGTACCGAGTCTCTCGTTTATATGATCTTCATAAGAATGTTATCCATTAATTAAAAGGTGTTTGCATAGATAGAAACTAGTTACATTCATTCTTATGGTTTTAGATCAAGACCTAGATTTAGGTTCAGGTACACCACACATGGGAGTAAACATGATCACATTATAAAAATATCATAGATAAACCCTAAACAATATCAAGAACACAAAGGTTTGTATTCATAGATAATATAAAAAACATATACATCAAGATCCATACCACCAATGTTTAGAATCACTCCATTGTATTAATTCATCATATTACACTAGCCACTAATACATTAAGGATTCCATGGATGGAGATCATACAACAATATAGTCTCAAAATACTCTTGATGATAGCTTCATTATAGAGCTTACAATCACGTCTCACACTCACACTCCATCTCTCTTTTTTACACCCTCTTCCCTATCTGAATATATGTAAAAACCATACAAAAGGAAGAATAGGAATTAGATCTCCTCTTATCATTCATCATTCTAAGAAAAGGCCTAAAGGAATATTTCATGATTGTCTAATGGTCTAACCACTACCCAATAACATGCCAAATGTCATCATGTGTTTCCCTAATCGAGTATCCTTGGCATACAAGTGCCAGCTATCTGTAACTAAATCCACCTTTCCAACCCCTGATCCTCTTAGGATAACCATAATGATACCTCGAAATATTCCTTCCTTCAGTTGTAAGGCCTCATAGCTTAACCTTATCCAGAATGAATCTGGTTTCCTTTCCACGTGCTCTCCAATGTAACTTTGATCAAGGCTCAAAATTTACTAAGTACCAAACCTTTTCTACCTAGGAGCGAGCCTTCACACATCTCCAAAGGTTACTTCCACGCATACCTCTGCGCCCTATTCATGTATGCCACAACCATTTGTGCCTAGGGTACTTGGTCATTTTAGGGGCTCAACAATTCATTTCATAATGGAATCCCATGGTTTTTTTCCAATTAAAAACCTCTCTTTAATAGTTAACCTTTCATGTGCTATAGCTTTGTGTTCATAAAAGAAGCCTATACTCCTTTATAGTCTTGTCCATGACCTAAAAGTCCAAAATTTTTAAAAGAAATATATGGGATATTCAAATTCAACTCTTTGAGTCAATCTTCTTAAAATTATATGATTCCCTCAAAAATGACATATATCTATCTTACTGCTATAAATAGTCTTCTCCCTCGAAGGGAAACTGTAAAAAGCTAGCTCTATTGTACATTGTCTATAACAAAGAAGACTATTTATGCAAAATAAAAATAAAATATTTTGAAGCTTCCTGCATTGATCAACTTCACAAAGACCTAAAAGAGTCATTCTATTCATCCCACATAGACTTCCCACATCAGTCAGTCTATAGAAAAGTAAAAGCAAAAAGAAATAAAAAAATCAAGAAAAATACAACTTTTTCATCATGGACTTGCCTATTTTGGTTTTGGGTATCTTATAGAAGAGGCATGATCTCTCACAACAAGGTTACACTAATTAAACCACTCTAGTTCACCTTCCTTCATTTCTCTTCTTCTACCTACTCAAGGGACGTTCCATAAATGTGACATTTTATGATCATGGAACTTATTTCACCCTTAAAACAGTCACTCATACACTGCCTTTATAAGTTTAATTTAATAAACCCACCCTCGGTATGCTCATTATGGTCCTTTCCAACTCAGTAACATTTTTACTCTTTTACCGTTCACCTCTTATCTTACTTATTGATTATGCTACACAGGACTAGACCTTCGACACTTACATTCTGGGATTTATTCTCCTTTCACCTACCTCAATATTCTGCATCTGTTTTCATCAAATCATTTTAAACATTCCACATTTCCTACAAAACCTAGACTCCACCAAGCCAAAATTACCTACACCCTGTTGGTATCTAGATTTAATCTCCTTCAGAACTTCAACAACATCATGAACTTACACAAGACACTCAAGGATAGATAGATGGTTTGTATGTCATTTGTAGCCAGGGAGCACACCTATCTGCTTGTTTGCATTCAAGATTTGAGGGAGTGGATAGCACCTTCAAAATGGTTTTGATCTAACCCTCACTGTTTTAGGTTGTGCCTATCAACCAAGGCAAGAGAACCTATATTGCAACCCTTATATGGTAAAGGAGATGGAGATATCCTTGTGTTTTGCATATGGTATGGAAGAGGCCTTACGAAAACATGATCAAGCATCCATTATCCAAACTCAAAGGATTTTTCACTACTAAATGATGGAAATTTTCTCAAAACAAAGCTAGGGCTACTAAAGACATGATAAAACCCTGATATGCTTTGTGCATTTTTGTGAAAGGATTGAGTTCTTTTGTGGACACAAAATGCAAATTCAGGGGTAGTATAGGTAGGAAGAGTTAGTTTAAATGATATTCTATGGGATATGTTAGGACAAGAGTAGCTAGGAATCACCAACTTCTTTGGGGACCTTTGCAAAAGGTTTGCAACACTTAAACAACAAAGATGTTCTAATGGGTTTGAAATACTCCTTCAACTAGGATGTGTGCCACAAATGGAGGCCTAGATATGCACTCTTCCACACAACCTTTTATAACATGCCACAAAATCTTGAAGAAAAATACCAACAAAGTATCTAGGAATCCCTATTAATCATGACCTAAGGTACACCCAAAGGTTTACAAACAGTCTCATTATTCAGGGACAATAAAATGATTTTAAATCTATTTATCTTCTATCAGATGAAAGCTCTTCTAAATATAAGATTGCAAATGCCATTAAACCATCAACAAGAAATGAGACCCTGTATGATCAAAGAGATTCTAAACAAAAGATAGCATCATGAGCAAGAAACACAAACTGAAAACATTCTGAAACATAAGCGTGTACAAATTTTGCCAAGAGATGAAATCAGACAGTCCAAAAATTGATCAAATATATATTAGTAGGTGAATTTTATTTAGAACAATCTTAGAGCTTATTGATGGATTTACATCTGAAACCAACTCAACATGATGAAATTTGATACAATATGGAATTCAAAATGACTCTCAGGTGGTTTTCCAAAAAAAGAATGGACTTCTTCCTGTTTTTCCTCGTGAAAATTCTAAGTCTCTCCTCTCTTTTTTCTCCTAGACCTTTACAAATGCTTGAAAAATACATTTTATACCTCATGCTAGCTTGGATCCTTGCATCCCAAGCAAAGAATATACTCAAGGGATCAAATTTGTTACAAAACTCTTATCCATTTCATGAAAATGACATCAAACTGTAAAACAACTCGCATATTGCCAGGGATGCACAAATATTTCAAAATATTGCATGAATTCTGATCCTTATCCATCCTAGGGTCACATTTTTGGTGTTCAGACATGCCAACATGCTTTTGGAATCATTTTCACCTTTCTATCTTATCATTTTTTACCTCTACAACTTTGATTTTTCACTTTTTACGTTCTTTCACAGGCTTAGGGAAAAATTTCATCAAAAAAACATAGGCCATCGAATTAGCTCCTAAAAATAATTCCATTACACTTAGAAGGCCGAGGAGATGTGAAATCATATAAAATTTCATGCATTTTGATGAAGAAATGTGATTTTCAAGCTCTTTGGAGTTCCCATGGCGTCCCAAAAACGAAATTGCACAGTAACTGTTGATTTTAGTCAACCTTGAAATTTATGCCCTCCACGTGGCTGATTAGACCCTTAAATATTCCCCTTTTGCCTTTGGATAAGGTGGAAACATGTCCAAAAACCATTGGTGTTATGTTTGTTGAGCTTGTTTTCATGTTAGAGTGTGGTACAACTTCTATGTGTTACACTCGGGTATTTTTATGGTGGTCCCACTCGCCGGTGAGCGGGTCAATAGGGTTCAGGGGGTGAAGCCCTCGAAGAAAATTTTCACAAGTGGTTTATTAACCCATGGGTAATGGGTAACCGTTATGGGTTATTTTTGGGCCCATGGTTTTTTCAGTACCCATTGTTTTGATATCCACGGTTTTTGCCCATTGTTTTAATACCCACGGTTTTTTGCCCATGGTTTTGATACCCATGGTTTTGTATCAAATTGCTTAAGCAATTGTCTATTTATATGGTCTTATGCATGTGATAGATAAACAAGCAAATGTATTGCAGATGTGCTTTGAATTTAGGTGTGAATTATGTAGAGTTTGTTGAGCATAGCTCCAAAGGGATCTGGGTATTGTATTGAGAGAGTGGAGGCTTGTAATAAAATCTGAGCAAGTGATTCTTAGTGGACGTAGCCCAAATTGGGTGAACCACGTTAAATCTTGTCTCTCTATGTTGTGTTATTTATTCTGCAGTTTTATTTGAGATCTGTAATATTTTCTAGCATAATTAGTTTCTACTGTTGTGATTTTGTAAGGGATTATTCTGCATATTTTATCTCTTATTTCCTAACATTTGGTATCAGAGCTTGGTTTGGTTTGCCGAAGTGTTGAATCACAGGGAAAAATTTTTAGCTTGAGTGGGAGCTATGACAGATGATGGAAGATCTAGGGTTGATAAATTCAACAGGAAAAAATTCAGTCTTTGGAAGATGCAGATGGAAGATTACCTTTATCAGAAGGATCTTTATACTCCATTGTCTGAGAAGGTGAACAAACCCTCGAGTATGACAGATGTGCAGAATGGGATTTGTTGGATCGGAAGGCACTTGGAACGATCCAGTTGTGTCTTGCATCTTTGGTATTATTTAATGTTTCAAAGGAAAAGACTACAAAAGAACTAATGGATGCATTAGGGAAGTTGTATGAAAAACCCTCTGCCTCTAATAGGATATTTTTAATGAAAAATTTGTTTAATATGAAGATGTTTGAGAATGGTTCAGTAGCAAATCATTGTAAATGATTTTAATATGGTTGTAAATATGCTAGCTTCGGCTACAATAGAATTTGATGAAGACGTTAGGGCTTTATAAGTTCTATGCTCTTTACCTAAGAGTTGGAAAAGCCTGGTAATGGTGGTAAGCAACTCGGTTCTTGCTAACTTAAAGTTGAAGTTTGAGGATGTTGTAGGGGTGATTATAAAGCGAGGAAATGCAAAGAAAAAAACTCTGGTGAATCTTCTACTTCAGGGAATGCTTTGACAATGGAAACTAGAGGGAGACAAAAGAATAGAGGAAAACCGTGGAAAATCAAAGGATCTGGGCAAGGTCAAAATCCAAAAGCAAGATAGTATGCTGGCACTGTGGAAAGTCTGGGCATGCAAAGAAGGACTGTTAGGAGCTTCGAGACAAGAAGAAACAATAGGAAGAAAACAAGGAGGCAAATGTGGCATCGGGTAATGTATGCCAAGATGCTTTGATTCTTTCTTTGCATAATATTACTGAATCTTGGGTTTTTAAATTCAAGGGCTTCTTTTCATGCTACTCCACATAAGCATTATTTTTTTGATTATGTTTAAGGGGATTTTGGGCATGTTTTTCTTGGTGATGATGCAGCCTTGCAATATAGTTGGAAAAGGTTCTATTCAGGTTAAGATGCAGAATGGGAATACATGGCTATTGAAGGATGTCAGACATGTGCCTGACATTAAGGAGAAATTTGATATTGGTAGGGCAATTGGGAAGTGATGGTTGTATTGTGATATTTATAGCTGACTCTTGGAAGGTTACCAAGGGTGCTCTTGTGGTGGCAAGAGGTAAGAAGGTAAGAACCTTGTATTTAACCACTAATAGTGCTAATAATTGTAATCTTGTGGCTTCATATGCAGATACAACATTATGACACTATAGGCACTATAGGCTCGGTCATATGAGCCATAAGGGCATGAACATCATACAGAAGAATTTTCCTGGATATGCAGAAACAAGTTTGGATTTCTATGGGAACTGCATATATGTGAAATAGAAGCGAGTAAGGTTTCTCAAGGGTTGGACCTATGAAGAAAGAGAGTAAGTTAGAGCTGGTACATTCTGATGTGTGGGTGTCGGCTCAGGTATCATCTCTTAGGGGCTCAAGTTATTATGTTACTTTTATTGATGATGCAACAAGGAAAGTTTGGGTTTATTGTATTAGAAACAAATCTGATGTATTTGATACTCTTGTTAAATGGAAAGCCTTGGTAGAGAATGAAACATGTCTTAAGTTTAAAATGTCTCAGATCAGATAATGGAGGGGAGTATTGCAACAATGAATTTGATGATTATTATTCTAAGAATGGAATCCGCAGGAAAAAAACGGTTCCAGGAACCCCGTAGCAGAATGGGGTTGTCAGAAAGGATGAACAAAACAATAATGAAACGTGTTAGGAGCATGAGGATACATGCAGGATACTACCTCTTTATTTTTAGGTAGAAGCGATGAGCACAGTCTGTGTACTTGATAAATAGAGGACCCTCAAGTGCCTTGGATGGGGGGCATACCTGAGGAGGCTTGGTACGGTAAGAAATTTGATTACTCATTTCTTAGAGTCTTTGGATGAGAGGTGTTTGTTCATATTGACAAGGATGATAGGACCAAGCTAGAGGCTAAATCATAAAAATGCACTTTTATTGGTTATGGTGGTGATGACTTTGGATTTAAATGTTGGAGTATTAAGGACATGAAAATCATTTGGTTTAGGGATGTGGTCTTTAATGAGAAAGTCATGTATAAGCAACAGTTGCAGGAAAATAGGGAAGAATCCAAGAAAGAATATGCAGTGGTAGAGGATCTTTTGGATTGGAAAGTGACCCATAAATAGTTCAGGAACCTACTCAATAAGAACCCCAAACTCCTACAGTGAGGAGGTCTTCTAGGGTAAGAAAAGAACCTGAACATTTTTCTCCTTCTCTTTATTATTTATTACTCCACTGATAGTGGAGAGCCAGAGAGCTTTGATGAAGCAATGCGGGTAGATGCCAGTAAGAAGTGGGAGCAAGTCATGGATGAGGGAGCATAAGTCTCTCATGGAGAACCAAACTTGGGATTTGGTGAAGCTACCAGGAAGGCAAAAGAGCATTGCAGAACAAGTGGGTGTACAGAGTTAAAGATGAAGAAGGAGGAAAGAAAAGATATAAGGCCTGGTTAGTGGTCAAGGGGTTTGCACAGAAACAAGGTATAGATTTTGATGAGATTTTTTTCTCCTGTAGTAAAAATGACTTCTATCAAAACTATTCTTGGAATAGTGGCAACAGAAGACTCGCACTTAGAACAGTTAGATGTAAAGACTACATTTCTCCATGGTGATTTGGAGGAGGAGCTATATATGCAGCAACCAGAAGGATATGAAGTCAAAGGTAAAGAGGAGATTGTGTGTAAACTGAAGAAGAGCTTGTATGGCCTGAAACAAGCTCCATGTCAATGGTATAAGAAGTTTGATAGCTTCATGATGGAGCAAGGTTATATTAGATGTCATTCTGACCATTGCATGTTTAGAAAGAAATTTGAGGATGGAAGTTATATTATCCTATGTTTGTATGTTGATGACATGTTGGTTGCAGGTAAAAACATGCAAGAAGTAAAAGTACTCAAGAAACAACTAAGTGAATCCTTTGATATGAAGGATTTGGGGTGTAGCTAGAAAAATTCTTGGTATGAGGATAACTTGGGATAGGAAGGAATGGAAGCTGAACTTTATCTTATGAAGAGTACATTAAGAAGGTATTGGATAGGTTTAACATGTAGGATGCTAAACCAGTTGGGACTCCTTTGGCAGGCCATTTTTAAGTTATCAAAGGAGTAGTGTCCCAAGACAGAGTAGGAAAGAAATCAGATGTGCTAAGGTACCTTACTCATCAGCGGTTGGCAGTTTGATGTATGCTATGGTGTGCACTAGGCTTGATATTGCCCATGCAGTGAGAGCTTGTGAGTAGATTTATGAGTGATCCAGGTAAAGAGCATTGGCAAGCAGTAAAGTGGATCCTTCGGTATTTGAGAGGGGACCATGGGGGACAGTTTTGTGCTACAGTGGATCAGACACCGCTTTACGTGGTTATGTAGATTCAGACATGGCATGGAGATGTTGACAGTTAGGAGGAGCACGACATGTTATATTTACACTGTAAGTGGGACAACAGTGAGCTGGATTTCATGACTACAAACAGCTGGTGGCTTTATCAACCATGGATTTTGAGAATGTTGCTGCCACAGAGGCAAGCAAAGAGATGATTTGGTTACAAAAATTGCTTGAGGATTTGGGGCATAAGCAGAAGGAATGTAAGATGCATTAGTGATAGTCAGAGTGCTATACACCTAGCTAAGAAATCTACTTTCCACTCCAGGACGAAGCATATACAGTTGAGATATCACTTCATCAGGACAACTTTGGAAGAAGATAAGTTGAAGTTGAAGAAGATTCATACCAGTCAGAATCCTGCAGACATGATGACCAAGGTGGTCACAAGGGATAAACTAAAGCTATGTTCAGCTTTGGTTTGCCTTCGTGGATGAAAGTGAAGGGTTTTAGAAGCTTGCTTAGTGGAAATCAGTCTCTAAGTGGGAGATTGTTTATGTTTGTGGAGCATATTTTCATGTTTAGAGTGTGGTACACCTTCTATGTGTTACACTCGGGTATTTTTACACTGGCAGTCCCACTCGCCGGTGAGCGGGTCAAGGGGGGTTTAGGGGCGAAGCCCCCGAAGCAAATTTTCATGGATGGTTTATTAACCCATGGGTAATGGGTAACCGTTATGGGTTGTTTTTGGGCCCATGGTTTTTCGGTAACCCATTGTTTTGATACCCACGGTTTTTTTGCCCATAGTTTTTATACCCATGGTTTTGTATCAAACTACTTAAGAAATTTGTCTATTTATATGGTCTTATGCATATGATAGATAGACAAGCAAATGTATTGAAGATGTGTTTTGAATTCGGGTGTGAATTCTGTAGAGTTTGTTGAGCATAGCTCCAAACGGATTTGGGTATTGTATTGAGAGAGTGGAGGCTTGTAATAAAATCTGAGCAAGTGATTCTTGGTGGACGTAGCCCAAATTGGGTGAACCATGTTAAATCTTGTCTCTCTATGTTGTGTTGTGTTGTGTTAAGTTTTTTACCTCCAAAGGAAAAAAATCCAAAACATTTCCATCAACATGCTTCCCCCTATCTTTCTTTTGGACATGTGCTGGCTCCCCATTGGTCGCGGGAACATTTTTCATTTTTTACCTTGCAACCATAAAGGAAAAAATTCATAAAATTTTCTTTCGGCCCCTTCTTCCATCTCACCTCCTGGACACATGTCCACCTGCCATTGGGTGAGGGCTTTTGGGCCAAATTTTTAACTTAGCATTCGAGGCAAAAAAAAATAAAAATTTTCCAAGTCCTTCCGCCATCTGCATGCCTTTCCTGCCATGTGTCCGCCTCCCGTTCATTCCGGGCCTTTGGACAAAAACTTAATTTTTAGAATTTTTCTGCAATGAAAGAAAAATTCCTAAGTGTAACCCACCACCCGCCGATCCTCCAGCCAATCAAATTATGCCACGTAGGCACATTACTGTAGCAATGCGGGGCCATGGACAAAAAATTTCCTTTTGCCAAAAGTTAAAAAGTGACAAGTTAAGACATTTCCCCGCACATCCTCGGCCAATAGGAACCTGCCATGTTAGCAATAACATGTGAAGATGAATTTGACGGGTAAATGACGCCCGTATGCCCCTCAAAACGTAAAAATACAGAGGATGCCCTAGAAATAAAAAAATTTCGTATGCCCCTCAAAACGTAAAAATACAGAGGATGCCCTAGAAATAAAAATTTTTCACAAGGAATGTAGATTTCTCGGTTTTAAATCAAGTGAAACATGATTTCACATTGTTTTTGACCTGGGGAGTAGGATTTTAACCTCAAATAACTTGGATTTGATCCATTTCAAGTTTTTTCATGACTTGGGTAGGGAAAAAACAACACAACCTGAAAACAAGAAGAAATTAAGGCACAAAAAGAAGGGAACTTGGAAATTTTGTCAAATTAGGGAAAAATAACCACATCATGAGCATCTTGAAGGAATTCAATTGGATAAAATGAATTGCAGTTCACCAACCCGAGCAAATGAAATGTTTTCTAAGCAAAACTAAACATGGAAATTAGGGCAAAGTGTGCAAACTCAAAATTTGCACCAACATTGGCTCCTTCTTGGGGATGGGCACTCCCAGTGAGTGCTACAAGAATAACAATAAGTAGACCAAGTGATAAAAACAACCATTGGGTATTGGAGTCAAAAATTACAAAGCTGGCCAAAAAACTAGAATTTTCACAAAAAACAGGTCAAGATAACCAGACCAAAAATGGCTGCCAAGAACAAAAGGCAAAACCACAAACTGATAAAACAAGGCAAAAACAAAGCCAAAAAGGTAAAGAGGCTATACACTATACAAGTGGTGCATACCTCAAATTTGAGGATTTAATCCAAGAAATGCTTCATATGTCCTTCCATTAACAAGTAATTTCAAGTAATTCCCCATCTAGAGTCTTTGAGAAAAAAGGTATTTTCACCAATTCTGATATCAATGGCAGTAAGGGCCCATCCACAGATGTATCAAAATTTACCATGTTTTCTCTTATCTTCATTTTTACCATCCCATAGACAAAACCAAATCTCTAACATTGAAGGCCCTAGGAGTGACCTTCTTGTCAAACAACCTCTTCAACTTCTCCCTAAATCTGATGTGCCTTTGGTGGGAGGCTCTTTTTTCTTCGTCCAGCTCAACAATCTAATTAATCCTTGTTTCATATGGACCATGACCTCTTGATCTTCCAAGTTGTTGGAACAATCTGAAAAGTGAAGATAATTGTAGATGTAAGAGAAGCAAGAGCTTGAGTTCCATACACCAACTCAAATGGGCTCTTACCAGTAGCTCTTTTAGGTAGTAATTATATCAGCCTAAACTATAAATTTCAATTATCTCTCCCCACTTCTTCTTGTTGATTTCCAAGGTCCTTCTAATGATCTTGAGCAAGTTCTTGTTACTGGACTCAGCTTGTCCATTACCTTGTGGATTTTAGTTTGAAGCATAAGTTAGATTGATTCCATATTCATTACACATTGCAATCAAAGGATTGGCTCTAAAACATATGGCATTATCAGATACAATCTTAACTGGAACTCCAAATCTGCATATGATATGATTCAATAAGAAATCCATTACCACTTGGTGTGTTGCCTTTCTAGATGGAATTACCTCAACCCATTTTGTAAAATAATCAGTTGCTACAAGGATCCATTTATGACTGGCACAAGAAGGATTTGAAATCTCACCAATGAAATCCATTTCCCATTGTTTGAAAGGAGCTTCAATTGATACAAGCTGCAAAGGAAGGGAGCCTGAAGCTTTCAGTCTTCTAGATTAACGTTGGCAACTATCACACTTTCTAACCAGCTGGGTTGCATCTTTAAAAAGAGTAGGCCACCAATAACCAACTCTTAAAATCTTATGTGCTGTCACTTTCCCAGAAAAATTTCCTCCACAAAATCCCCCATGGAAATCAACAATCAACTTGGGAGCTTCATCTTCAGTTATGCATTTCAAGAGGATACCTTCAGGGTTCTTCCAAGCCAGCCCAAGGTCTGTTATGATATATTTTTGAGAAGCCAGCTTGAGGGCCCTTTTCTGATTTTTATTCAAGTGACTAGGACAACATAGGTGTCTGAGGTAGAATATCACATCTTTGTACCACTCAAAATTTACCAATTTGTCAAGAAGATCTGCCCTTTCTTCCTCTAGCTAATTCACTTCTACATTTTGTAAATTGCTCTCAGCCACGAGCTTGGAAAGACCCAAACCTCTTACTAGCTTTGTTGTTTGAATATCCATATCATATTTTTGTAATTTGTTGACCCATCTACATATCTTGCTTGATATCTCCATGTCTAATAAAATGTCTTTAACCATGGTGTGGGGAACATAAGCAACAACATTTGAACTCAAAATGTAAGGCCTAAAAATCTTTGTTGCTTTGATTACTGCAAATACTTGTTTCTCCATGATTGTTTACTTCAACTCAGTTACTTGTAAAGCCTTGCTAAAGAAAGCAATAGGCCTCTCAGCTCCATTCTCATCCATTTTCAACAAGACTGAAGTAATAGTAAATTTAGAGGCAAGAGAAAAGATTTGGAAAGGCTTCTTGTAGTTTGGGGCTGCTAAAACACATACATGCTTAAGTGCATCCTTTATTCCTTGAAAATCTTGAATGGCAACCTCCTCCCACTTGATAACTTGATCCTTTATTAGCATGCTTGTGATTGGAAGAGTTAGCTCAGCAAAATTAGAAACAAACCTTCTAATGAAATTGATTTGGCCAAAGAAAGATTGGATACCTTTCTTGGTTCTTGGAATAGGCACCTTGCTGATTGATTCTACTCTCTCAAGGTCTATCATAACACCTTCTTTGGACACAATATGTCTAGGAAACTTGGCCTTTTGCACACCAAAATGACACTTCTTTGGATTAAGGGAAATGTCATACTCTCTACATATGATTAGCATCTTCTCTAGGTGTTGTAAATGGTCTCCTCGCTGCCTTGAAAAAATAGTCACATCATCTTGGTAAACTGCAATAAAGTCATTGATATAACCAGAAAAGGCAACATCCATTGCCCTTTGAAAAGTAGCACCAACATTCATCAATCTGAAAGGCATCCTTACAGAAACATATGTCCCCCAAGGATTAGTGAAGGCTATCTTAAGTCTTTCTGATTCTTTGACAACTACTTGATTGTTTCCGGAGAAACCATCCAAAGTAGAAAGCATCTCTGACCCTGTTACAAGCTACAACATATTCTCCATGTTTGGAAAAGGATAGTTTTCCTTCATAGATGCTTTGTTTAGATTACTAAAATCCACACAAAGTCTGATATCACCCATTCTTCTTTCTAACTGGCACAAGGTTTGCCACCCAAGATGAGTATATAGTAGGCTGAATGATACCACCATCTCTCAAATTCTTCAGCTCTTCTTGCATTTTCATGGAAAGAAGTGGGTTAATAGGCCTTTTTTTGTCTAAATGGCTTGGTTTTGGCCTCAAGAGGAATCTCATGTTGGAACAAGTCTTCTCTATATGCCTTCAGCTCTGAATAAGACCAAACAAGGAAGTCCTAATATTTCTTTAAAATTTGGGCATAGAACTATTTTTCTTCTTTGCTTAAATTGCCACCTAGCCAAATCTTCCTTGGTTTATCCTTGGTTCCCAAGTTGTGCTCTTCCACATCCCTTGAAGTAGACATCTTTCTATTTATGATACAATTAACATTGTTAAAAGTTGCCTCAAGTGCAATAAGACCTTTAGGAATGGTATTTGTTTTCAATTGGATAATATCCTTGTCAAATAAAGTTTCTCTCCCTTCATTCATGCATACCATTGGCTCCCAATCAATGTTCTGACCAGAAAACTCACCTTGGTATTGTAAGAATCTCAATACTTGGGCATCATTATCAAAAATCTTCCAATGTTTCACATTATCTGGGATAGCTGGCCTTGTTAGCACTTCAATGCTATATTCACAAAAGGGTGAAATGGTGCAATTTTCAAATCTAGAGCCAAGTACAGCCAAATTATTAGCAGCAGCATTAAGACTTCTATCATGGTAAACAATGTTAAAGGAATCAAACATTTTAATCAAGTCCCAGACAACATGCTTATATTGTTTCATACGCTGATTTTTTATGGCATACAACTTCCTTACTTTCTTGACAACCAGCTCTAAATCTCTCTTGGCAACCACATCCTTCACTCCATATTTCCATGCAATCCTTAACCCCAACAATAATGCCTCATACTCAACAATGTTGTTAGTGCATTCAAAATTAAGCTTAAAGGAGAAAGGAAACTCTTCCAAACTAGGAGAAACCAACACTATACCAGCACCATAGCCTAATTTGGAGCAAGCTCCATCAAATAGTAATGTCCATGGAGAACCTACCATACCAAGGCACCCTGATTTGTCCATATTATTCTCTTTTCCATCAGCAAAACCAATGAAGTTGTCAATATATACATCAACAAACAATACTTCATAAGAAGCATTGTTGGGATCTTCAATCAAGTGCAACATCTTCTTCTCACCATGGAGTTTGACAAGGATGCCTTCAATAGGAATGGTGGCAAAGGACATGTCCATTTGAACACTACCACCAAAACTTGCAGCCCACTTTCTTGACAAAAGCATACCCCATTTGGTAGGGCAATCAACAATTACAACATTAAGTTTCAAATTCTTACCCGAATAGGCTGCAAGTTACACTACTAAACCCTTCACACAACCAACAACTAGAACTTTCCTTGAATCCATGGTTGTGCATTTCCCATATGCTGCTGTCACTTTGATATCCAACTCATTCATGACTTCTAGAGGCATGACATTACATGATGAACCAAAATCAAACATACAATTGTGAATTAACTCTATCCTTTATGATCAAAGTTGTGAAAGAATGGATCAACATTCAATTGGGAATCAACCAAGGATGTCCCCAAGTATACCTTCAGGTGTTTCTCCAAGATCCTCTACTGCTGGTGGTGTTTCAAGGTCTGTAATGATTTGAGGAGGAGTTTCAACAATGTTTACATTTCTGTTTGGGGTACTCTTCTCCTCTTTCAAACCTTTCTACTCAAATTCTCTCTTCTTATGCTAAGGAATCCTAAGAAACTCAATGATTGGAACACTCACTTTATTTTGGCTCAATACTCTAGGCTATGTCATATGAAACACTCTTAGGTAAAGGCAACATTGGAAGGGAGCCAAGACAGATTCATTAGATGGAGTGGGATTCTTGGCAGCTTGGGCATGAGGAGGACTAATAATTTTTGCTTAGGACATCATGAGTTTTTGGCATAGGTGCTTCTCTTCTAGGATGCTTCTTTGGGAATACTTGTAAGCAAGGGTGTCTATAGGTTTAGCTTGAGGCCCAGACTCCTCTTAAAAAATTTACTCCTAGTGTTATACTCTTTCTCTTGAGCCTAACCACATCATTCATTAACAATTGTCTATCTTCCTCCGAAGGTATACCACCATCATACTTCTTGATCATCAAAGACTCTTAGAGTATTCAAAGTCATTGTTCGGAATTTCAAAATTTTGCACTACATCAACTTTAAGATCTATGAGGAAGGGAAGAAATAATTGTACCCTGTTTGATGCAATCCCAAAAGGTTGTAGTTAGTCCTTGCACTTATGACCTCAGATGATGTTTCTCCTTCTTGTGAGCTTGAGGAACTAGCCCGCCATGCAAATATCATCATCCAGTACCATCATCATTATCTAGCTTCACCATAACTTGTTGGTCCACTTCACATGGAGGATGGGGTAGAAAACACCTATCACACTAATAAATATCAGCAACTTCCTCAACAACAGTAACCCTAGTAGTTAGAGGGATCAAGTAACACTCTTCCTTCTTAACATGCTTGATGATGTCTATTTGTAGACCCCATAGGTTCATTTCCCTCTATCATCTGATCTTTGATCACCCATTGGATGATTGGAAAATCTGTCATGGTTTTGTGCTTTTTTGATGTACCTTGTGAAGTCTACCCAATTCCCTTCTCGGCTCTTGCCAATTTGTAGGAAATATCTTTGACAGCCCCTGCCAAAGTTTTCACCACTTCCTCCAAGTCTACACTCTTGCTAGCTTGAGGCTTTTCAAGGTTTATCAACTTTACTCCATCTCTCTTGAGAGGTTTACCTAGTAGCCTTAATGTTATTTTCAATTTTCAGTGCCATAATGAAAGGCCTACCTTAAATTGGTAGGATTCTTGTCTCTTATGTAATAGGCTGCCTTCTTATCAAATGCATTTGCATATTTGATCAGGCATGATTGATCACAAGGCCTCATATTAACAGGTAGCATTCTCAAAGTTTTGTTAAACCTTGTGTTGAAGTCATGAATTGATCTCATTGGGGTTCTTCTTGATATTTTCAAATTCAGACAATAGAAACCTAGGATCAAGTCCTGTCACCATATTGAAATCTGAATGCATTCTGCATTTCAGTCCATAAATCAATAAAATTATAAGGCAAAGCCTTGTACCAATACCTTAGCATCCTCTTCCAGTGTATAGAATGAACAATTTAATATACACATCTTCATGCTCTAATCTCAAAGTCCTCCATCATGTTAACAAAAATTTTGAGATGCTGATCACCAGTTATTGCATTGTTACCTTGGAACTTTGGAAACCTATTCCTGACATCTTGTAGGATAGACATTTGGGTAACTATCCATTCCTCTAAATTTTATAGGAACAAAGGTGTTAACAACAAATGGAGGTCTAGGGGGAGGGTGAGCCATATGATATTGGTGGTAGGTGATCCTAGAGGAGAAAGACGAATGATGAGGAGTAGTGATGGGTCTTGATTAGGAATCAGATGAATGATGGTTCACAAGATTGGTATTCTCCCAAAGTGCTGATTTCTCTTGATAAAGTTTTACTAGAACTTAGAAACACACTTGTAGTAGATTGAGGAGCAAGGAACTCACCAGGTATAGCAGAAGGAACTTCCCTCACCTGATGTTGAATGTAAATCAAGTTTATGAGAGGATTTCTTGAATCAGATCTAACTAGAAGAAGAGTGATAATCCTCTACTAACAGGTTGATCTCCTCTCAAATCCAACTACGGATATACTCTTTTCCTAATGTCTAACCAAATCACATAACCACTTTCCAAACTTTTCTTTCCTCTAAAATCTGAGCTTGTTCCCAATTCGGTGAAATAACTTTTTACTTGGGTCCTTCCTGAAGAGAGATCTTCTTCCTTCTAGTTTTGACAGAGATTAGCAACACAAAAATAAATTATAGAAGATGTATAAGACAACTGGTATTTATCAAGATCCAAGTCAGCATGTAGTCGCCACTAAGGACTTTCACCCTAGTTGTGCAAGAAAACACTAAAATACTCTATCAAATACCTATGCTATGCATTGAAAATATTGCCAAGGGTTTATAGATCAGAACTTCCTCTTCTTGAATTTATCTTCCACAAATGCAAATGAAGTGCAACTACTACTAGAAACTGATGGTAAATTACAGGTAGAATGCTTATATCTTCAAACTTTTATCCTTAACATGTAGATCTGAAGTCATAAAATGATATGCTTCAACAATGTAACTTACATGAAAAACTTGCAAGAGACATTACCATGGTTTGATATGCATTCAAATACTCTCAAATATGTATGCACATAGATCAGATTGAACCAAGAATATACCTTGGACAATGGTGCCACTAGGGTGTTCGTACCAAGATTTGTTTGTCTTTCATAAGTCTGAGCAGCATCATGAGACTATGCACATGACAGCTTGAAGTATAGATAGATCATGATGTATGTCATTTTGTAGCTGAGGATGCACACCTGATCTAACTAGTTTGCACTCAAGATTTGTGGAGAGATGGATAGCACCTTTAAATAGGGCTTTGATCTTGTCCTAACTGTTTTAGGTTGCACCTTTCAACCAAGGTAAGAGAACCTACTTTGTAACAATCCTTATATGATGAAGGAGATGGATGATATCCCTGTAATTTGTGCAAATAGTATAAAAGAGGCCTTGGGAAAATATGATCAAGCACTCCATTATCTGAACTTTCACAAGCAGTTTTCACTCCCAGATTATGGAGATATGTTCTCAATGCAAAGACAAGGGTTACTGAAGACATTTTTAAGTCATGATCTGCTTTGTGCATACTTGTAGCAAATGAATTGAGTGTCTTCTGTGGGTATAGAATGTCAAATGCAAGGGTAGTATGGGCTAGGATTAGTTAGTTTAGAATGATTTTCTATGTGGAGATATTAGGACAACAAAAACTTGGAATCTATTCTAGATTCTTTGACAACCTCTACAACAGGTTTGCAAGAAGTAAACAGGTACATAGATGCTTCAAAACAGTCAGGAATGTTCTTTTAACCAGAATGAGATACCACAAATGGAGGCCCAGAGTTTGCACTCTTCCACATAATCTTTGAGACCATGCAACTCAAAATCTTGATTTAAAGGACCCAATTAAAGTATCAAGGAATCACATATCAAATCATGACCTAAGGTACTCCCAAAGGCTTACAAGAAAGTATCATTATTCAGGGACAAAATGAAGGTGAAGTGATTTTAAATCTACTTATTTTCAATGCTAGATGAAAGCTCTTATGACAAATGAAGATTTAAAATGCAACTAAACTATCAATAAGAAATGAGACCCTGTGTGATTCCTCAGAGATTCTCAATACAAAAGATTAGCAACAAGAACAAGGAACAGCTGTTTGCAGACATTCTGAAACATGATAACGTGTACATCATATTGTCCAAGAGATGAAATCATAGATTCCAAAAATTGATCAAATATATATTAGTAGGGGAATGTCATTTAGCAAGGGATGGCCCAGAGCTAGGTGGGGGGTTCGAGGGCCATGCACCCTAGTCAAGGGTTCAGGATGAAATTCCCTTGATAAGCCACATATGGAATTCATATATGATTCTCATGCAGTTGTCCAAAAAAAGAATGGACTTCATTCCTCTTTTAGGTCATGAGAATTCTAAGTGGGTGGTCTTTCTATGTTTCTCCTAGACCTTTACAAATGCTTGAAAAACCCTACATATATTATACCTCATGCCAGCTTGGATCGTTGCATCCTAATGAGGCTTATTATACTCAAGTGGCTCACACTTGTGAGAGAGAGTTTTGTTGGACTGAATGAAAAGGATTTGCTATTTTTTATGGACATTGCCCATATGTTGCCAGGGATGAACCAATACTTCAAAATCTGTGTCATCTTTTTGGATTACATTATCCATTCTATTTTTATGTTTTTGTGCATTCATTCATGCTAGCATGCTTGTTGCAATCATGTAAACCTTGGTATCTCATCATTTTTTACCTCTGCAACTTTGAATTTTCAATTAAGACGTTCTTTCACGGGCTGAGGCTCAAAATTTCATCATGTGTATGATAGTACATGAAATTAGCTCCTGAAAATGATTCCATGGAAATCAGAAGGCCGAGGGGATGCATAATTATAGGAAGGTTCTCATGACATAGGGGGAGCGAGGAAGTGCACATGAAATATCAAAAGACTCCTTTGACCTCTAACCAAGGAGTCCCAAATGGATGAACATTATAGAGTAACCGTTTATTTTAGTCAACCTTGAAATTTCCAACAGTCCACATGGAGCATGAAGTAGATCCTTAAAGTGTCAAATAAGTTCCTAAAGGAAATTGTGGAGAGCACAAGTGTTCAGGAAAGTATTATGGGAGCATGGTCAGAGACCCTTTAAAATTAGCAATTGTAACCTTTTTATGCCTTTGGAACATTTTGAAAATGTGCACCCCGGTTGGCCCCTGAGAACAGCCAGCATGTCCACATGTGAACCCCACCAAGAAATTTGGGCTTATATTAATGAATCTAATGCAACTTTTTGTACTATATGAACATGCTTCTCAAAGTACCCCGTGGGCCCACCAACCACCTCGCTCACTATGTCTTTTTTTGATGAAGAGGGTGCATACCATGCGCACGAGAAAAATGCCTATCCTCCAGGATTTTGAGTCCCACTTTGATGAACCTCCGCGAGTTTTAGGTAAACCTTTGTGGGCCCATGCTCCACTTGATGAAGATACAATAATGCCAAGGGACTAAATCCTAATTGTAAATGCCTAGAAACTATCATATGAACACATTTTTCAAGGCACTCAACAAAGTATCAATGGAGCCGTGGACAACTTTTTGAATCTTTGACAAAAATTGATAGGATTTTCAAGAGTGTCCTGGAGCTCCGAACTTGAGCCCCTTCATATGAGGATATTCATTGAGCAATATAAGGAGATAAATCAAACCAGGAATTTTCGATCTTAAGTGTGATATTTAAGGCATCCAATTGAGGGATGAAAATCCAGAAGGTTTCCATGAACATGCTTCCACCTAGAATTCTTTTGGACACATGCTGGCTCCCCATTGGTCGCGATGACCATTATATTGAAACACCCATTACCTTTCAACCACCTGAAGGCAGAAATATGAGTCAACCATGCACTGCTTCGGAATACTTGACTTCGCATCCTCACCATGCTAGACATGCGTGGCCACCTACACATTAGAGTTGGTAGAAGATTTTGCGCCAAATGGTTACCTTAGCATCCGAGGCAAGAATGAAGAAAAATTTTCCAAGTCCTTCCGTGATCTGCATAGTAACTTGGTACTGCCAAGTGTCCGCCTCCACAGTAAATACCACTCCTTCAGATGGCCAAAAATCAATGTATGAAAATTGTGCCGCAATAGATATAGGGTACCAAGCATATCCTAAGTTGTTACCCACCACCCAGGCGGATCCTCCAGCCAATCAAATTGTGCCACGTAGGTACAAAACTGTAGCAATGCGGGGCCATAGACAAAAAATTTCCTTTTGCCACAAGTCAAAAAGTGACAAGTTAAGACATTTCCCTGCACATCCTTGGCCAATAGGAACCTGCCATGTTATCAATAACATGCGAAGATGAATTTGATGGGAAAATGACACCCGTATGCGCATCAAAACGTAAAAATACAGAGGATGCCCTAGAAATGAAATTTTTTCACAAGGAATGTAGATTTCTTGGTTTTTAAATCAAGTGAAACATGATTTTACATTGTTTTCAACTTGAGGAGTAGGATTTTAACCTCAATTAACTCAGATTCAATCCATTTTGAGTTTTTTCATGACTTGGGCAAGGAAAAAATGACACATCCCGAAAACAAGAAGAAATTAAGGCACAACAAGAGGGGAACTTAGAAATTGTTTCAAATTAGGGCAAAATAACCACATCATGAGCATTTTGAAGGAATTCAATTGGATAAAATGAATTGCAAGTCACCAACCCGAGCAAATGAAATGTTTTCTAAGCAAAACTAAACATGGAAATTAAGGCAAAGTGTGCAGACTTAGAATTTGCACCAACAAACCCCACCATACCTAAATGACATAGACTCAATCATTCCTAAAACTGACTGATCCATTCATCTACCTCATCATATTATTCCATATCTTATGGGAGAAATACATCATCCTAAGGCCCCTTTTTTGCTAGGGCTATGTAGGAAGCACTCCAAGGGCATGGGGCCCTTGGATGTTAGCTCGGTCACTCTTTCCCCTAACCATTCCTCCCTTTTTAAACACACATCATAACCTAGTTTGTTTCCATCTACACAATAACTTGGAAATTAACCTATCACAAAACATACATTATTTCATTATACCTAAATCATCTAAAATTAACCAAACCATGCTTATAACACATAATTTCCACAACCATGCCTAAAAACCAACTAACTTCCATGACACCACTATAATGACAATGTCATGCTGAAAAATAACTCAACCATTCCTAACATAACCAAAATTCCTTAAATACATACACTCTGACCATTTCAGACCCCATCATACCTATTTAACCACTACTCAACCATGCTTCATTGACCTAGACTCTGTCATGCCTAAACCTTCTACATTCAACCAAGACTCCATCATGCCTATACCTGACTCAACCATGCCTAACTCACCTAGTTTCAATAATAATAACAATGGATTGAAACCAAGTACATCATTAGTCCTATATCATCATCAACTATATCATGGAAATGTTTGTGTATCAATACATATATATAAAGATATAAATAATATCAGTATCTCAAAATATCTCATGTATAATCTCACATCTTTGGCATGTAGGCCAATATATATATCAAAAATCAAAATGTAGTATCACATATCATCCTACATCACTCCCATATAGGTCCCTCACCCCCAATCTCACATGTATCCTCCTATTGCCTTGTCCTCCACCCAACCATCATCTCCCCTATACCCTCATCTACTCTCGATGCCCGTGCACTCGTCACCTCCCTCTCGTTGTCTATGAGACTAATGACTACCTATAGTGCTAGTGTTGTAGGTCCTTTGACTGGCTTCCTACTAGGCCCTATGCTCAGAATATAAAAAAATCTCAATAGCTAGCTATAGTCAAATGATCCTGATAATATTAGGCCTCATTTAGTGCATCCTAGATTCTAGCCATGGATATTGTCTGGGGTGGCGCCATTTCCCTAGATCTAACCTGTGAACCCTACCCTAATGGTAGTGGTCTCTACTCCTATACTAGTGGCCCCTGTCCTCCTGCATGTATAACGAGACCTTATCTCGATGCCTATACTGGTGTCTGTGCAGCTATCTGTGCCTGTAATGTCACAACATGTGCCTACATTGCTGCCAGGTTATCCTGTAAACCTGTGACTATCACCTATCCTATCAGGGTGGCTACCTTTGCCTGTGCTACTATCAACTACACCCCTAAAATAGTCACCTATCCCTGTAATGCATCCCTTTGCACAATAATCATTATGGATGATTTGACTGCAGTGGTAATTCCTGTAGCTGGACTTTCCACCAACCTCTGTAACCATCTATCACACCAATGTCATCTATCCTTTTGTCTACCACCTGCTTGCTCTGTAGGATCAACTGGAGATATGGTCTCTCAACATCATCTTTGTTGTACTAAGGGAATGGTGAAGGCACATCCTACTGTAGTCTGAACTAGCATCATACTCTATCCATTGAAATAATCTCGTGCTCGCTAACACGCCTTCCCTATTGCCACCTAAGTAATTGTAGGCCATGTAGCTCCTCTGCCATCCCTATATAGGAAACAAAACAAAAATAGGGTCTCCAAAATATATCCATCACATATAGAACCTCCAGTTGTCCTCTGTAATAGTCTATGTCATGTGCTACCTCCTCCACTCATGCATTTCCTCCTACTGATACCCATCTCCTATATCCTTCTCTCAATCCCCCATGATGCCAATATTCTATTAGCAGTCCTTGTGGGCGCACAATCACTATGTGCTCATACAACTAGTAATGAAATAGGTATGTACAATAGATTCCATATCACCACATCCTATGATAGGCCCAAAGCTCCTTGTATAGCTGCACAATGTATGTAGGCACCCATGCAAAACATATCTGATCCTCTTTCATATCCCATACAACCCCAATCAATCCCTGGGGAAATCAGCCACCCTCTAAGTCTGGGAGTGCATGACATCCCACTGCTACCATCATCAGTACTACTAACTGAGTCTCCTGTAGATGCACACCATACATAGCTCCATACACAAGGCTAGAACTATGCTTAGTCAAGTCACTCGTCAACTCCCCAAAAACTGTAATCATCGACTCAAATGCCTCATATGATGAAACAAAGTAAATAATCTCCCCCACGATCAGTAGCCACAAAATCATGTATACATCCTCTAGCATGATAGTCATCTCACCGGTGGGTAAATGGAAGGTATTGGTAACTGTGTCCCATCTATCGATGAGAGTGACCATAAGACTGTGATCCATTCTGATACATCTATATCGCCTAATGCCGACTAGTCTAATGTCTCACATATGAGTCCACTCGTCCTTCATGACGCTGGGTCAAATTGACCCCAATAATGGTGGGACCCTGTCATGCATCATTAAATGGTGCCGTGCCTACATCCATGCCACTCAACACAGTAAAGTACTTACCTATTTCACTCATTTATTCACCTATACATATTCCCATCTCACACTCACATTTCTCTACTTACCTATCTATTTCCTTACTATTTCACTACCTAATCATTCATTTTATGTCACCTAAACATGTCCCCCTATTCTATTTCATCACTTTCTCTCCTTCGTTATTTGGCCTAACCTCTACCTAACCCCCACATATTCCTACATATAGGTACCTTACACCCACATACTTATATATTATTTTACCTCTCATCTATCTATTTTTACCTACCTATCTATCCCACCAATCCATTTTTCCTCGTAACCCATCCTTTTAGGGCGTAGTCACTTTTTACAGTGATGGGAAGTGGTCACCATGACTGGTACCAGTCACCTACTTCACTTGTTGATGCCAACATGCCAACCAAAATCGGTCGATGCCCAACCGATGTTGGTCTCTAGTTCGGCCCCATGGCCAAACCCCCATTCCCCCAAATTTTAAAAAATTAAAAAACACATTGTAGTGCCCACTTCCCTTTGACACCTTTTGATACTGATCTTGATATTGTTAATTTCATTATGGACATTATTATAGTTTTGATTTAGTATGATGTTAGATGTTGGACCATGGATTATTGTTGATCTTGATTTAGTTATGATGCTATGATTATTATTAGAGACACTTCATATGTGGATGATGGTATACTATTTGACATGGATATATTATGAATTTTGTTCAGACATGTGATTTTTGGATATTGTGATTAGATATAGAAAATGGAAAATATTTGATGATGATATAGTTGTTGATATAAATTGTAAGTGATATTTTTTATTGCCTTGATGTTGTTGTGATTCATAGTATAGATGATTTTGTGATTATATTTATATCATGTTGGATATTATGATATGGCCACAAGGACGAAGGAGGTATTTGTGTTTTGCAGGTTAAACTATCACAACAAACATCGGGGACATTGGAGACTAACCACATTGGAATTCTATATGAATTCAACAAGGTCACCATGGCAACATGTTGTGTCTGTGTGTGTGTGTTTTTTTTTTGTTAAGGTTTCCCATGGGGGGATTACCTTTGAATGTAACCAAGGGGCTTTATGTATATATTAATGTGGTTTATTTTATTATTGTTTGCATGTGTTCATTTTGTGATGCATTTACCCCTTTCATTATTCTTTTAATTGTGGATAATTAATGTGAGTAATCATATTGTTAAAATAAATAAATCAATCAAATTTGGGGATATAAGAAAGTAATTATAGAAGTTGTTGGCTCTTGCATTAAATGTGGTAAGTGATGTGTAAGTATGTTTAAGAGTTGTGTAAGTTAGATTTTGGAGTATGAAACACTCCACCTCCTTGGAAATTTGAATTTGTCCCTTGGAGGCTGTTTAATGCAATTTTTCCTGGAAATTCAAATTTTATTTAACAACCATACCTATGGTTGGAGGGTTGATTTTAGACATTTTTAATGCATTTTATAAGTCAAGTTGCATGTTTTAATTACACTCTTCTTACATTTTATTAAATTCAGTCCTTTGGGGTGTGGGCTTTTTGGAATGTGTAAGCTTATTTGTCATATTATTCACCCACATATTTATTGTGCTTTGGAGAATGAATTTGACTTTTGTGTTGGAGTTGAGGACATGTGATGTGGCATCCTACATGGATCCACCTCATCCTCTTCTCTTCCCTCTTCTATAAAATTGAAACTCCTTGCTTTTTTTTTGGGTTGTTGAACTTTTGGAATGCTTCCTTGGGGAAAATCTTTCCTTGGATGTTTGGAGCTCTTGTTAATTTTGGAGGAGATTGGGAGAGCATTTCATACTTGAGCATTACTGATTTTGGGACTATATTTTTGGCATTAAAATCTTGTGGTTTTGGAACAAAATCTACCATGGAGAGGTAGGAGCTTAGCTCTTCATATATGATTTTATTTCTTTTTATGTTTGTGTGAATGGTGAATATTTTGTGTGTTTATTGGCTAGTTGGGTAGAATGCTTAGGAATGGTGTAGGAGAAGGCTACGAGGAATCCATGTAGGGGGGCATAAGGGAATGCCAGTGGCATCAGAATTATTGTGGAGGGAGTTTAGGATTGGGATCCACCATGGTAAAGAAATAGCTTGCATTTCTTACTTTGTGGGGGGCATAAGGAGGGATTGTGGGGGGCATAAGGATATGTGTGATGATTTATATTGGTGGTTTATTACAGGTGGATACCCAATTCCCATTGGGAGGTATAAATAGCTTACCCCATAGTTCTTTCTCCTTTGGCTTACATGATGAAGCCTAAGTTTTGTCTTAATGTTTCAATGCAGTTGTAAACTATTGTTTTGTTTGGACGGTGTTTTTAATTTGAATGTGCATGTTGAAAGATTTCTTTGTGATGTGGAAGCCTATTGTTGCCATGAGTTGAAATACATTTCTTATTGCATTGTGGTTGGGGCTCGGGGGCCAATGATGAAGGATGGGCTTCTCCTTTCATTGGATGTCTTGGTTAGGTGGAGAGCATTGCCTTTCCCTTGCCTTTCCTGTGATCAAATTGGAAGAATGAGAAGAATTCATGTTGCTATTCTAGAGGAGAGGAGAAAGATATTTTGATAGTCCATGTGAAATGAAATCCCATTGTAACCTTTCCCACCTTGAAGTGGATGAATTTGTAACTATTTTGAAATGGAAAGATATTTGTATTGAGCTAAGAAAGTTGTAAATTTTGAAATGTGAAAGATATATATATACTCTGTTCTGTGCATTTGAAAGAAAGAATTTGAAATCTATTATATGCATTTGAGGAATTGAGAGATGTAACGTTGTAGTTGAAATCAATAAAGGATTGCAATGCCTTTCTTCATTTGCATTGTTGCATTGAAATATGATCTTTAAATGTTATTGAAATCTCTGTTTGAAAGAAAGGAATACGTATGAAGGAATTGTATCACTTTGTTCTTTTGAAAATATGACAAAATTGGAAATCATACTTTGCATTTTAGCCATTAAATGGTTTTTTTGAAATAACTAATTGTATTAGACTAGAATAGAAATGAATTTCCATACTTGGAAGGTGAAAAAGGATAAATAAATCCCTTTAGAAATTGATCTCTATTTTAAATTTTAAAACTAGCAAATAATTTATCTAAAATGAACAGTTCGAACCTACAAGAAAGAAATAATAATGAAACATTAAAATTGAACATGCTAGGGTATAAATGAGTTCAATTCGACAAAAAAATCACTTAAGGAAATATTTTAAAACATTATAAAATCGGGCCCAAACCTTTTCACAGTCTTTTAGCTGTCAGAAGTTGTAAAAATTCAAATTTGAAATCAATCAAGAAAAATTACCTTCTAATGCATCCTAAATCCTTCTTATAATAATACTCCATGTCTGTTTGGCATGTTAAGTAAAGGACAAGTTCAAATTTGAAAAAAATTTATACGTTAAAATTTACCAGTTTTCTTTTAAAAATCCTATAGAACGTTTTCATGAAATTGACCCCTTAAAATTTATCAAAATCTAAAATTTATGACTCCTATGCAAAGAGTGCGTCGAAATATTTCCATAAAGTCCTTGTTTTCCCAAAACTGAGCTCTCTACTAAAAGTTATAGCCTTATGAAGTTTTCCTTGGCGGGCCCACGACCCGAATTTTTTCCTTAAAAAAACTTAGGATTTTTTTTGGATTTTTTTTTAAAATTTTCCCTACCACCCTACCGGCCATAGCCAATCAGATGCTACCACGTGGTCTCACGAGGCAATGGCACCATTTTCTTCCTTGGCATTTTTTTTTTAAATTTTTGGAAAATTTTCTTAAACCTCTCCACCGACCCGCTAGCTCGCAGCTAATGAAAGGCTGACGCATGGTAGCCTTAGGTGTTGGTGGAGACGTGTAACTTTTTGATACTTTAAACTTTTTAAACTTAAAGATATTAAATCCTAAAAGTGGTCCGATGGTCTGTCGACCTGATGGTCAATGAAATCATGACACGTGGCGTCATCTGGGATTGGCGAAGGCGCGCACAAAAATTTAACCCTTACACTTTTTGAAGAAAAAGTATAAAAATTTGTATGTCTCCCCACAAGTCCAGATTTCCCCATGTCATTCAAAACTTAACACATGTCCTCCACAGGCTTGCAATGCATGGAGGAAAATTTCACTTTTACACCGAAGGGGGAAAAAGGGCTAAAACCCTTCCCCGCTCCACTGCCCCACGCAAGTGAAAATTTTCTCCCCTAGGCCCGCAGGCTCGCCCTTGGGAAAATTTTCCTCCCAAGGTCCGCCAGCCCATAGATTGAGTTTTATGAGGAGTTAGGAGGAATTATTTATATAATTGGAAAGGTGAGGAAATTCCCTATCCAATGGGAATGATTTAGGGAAATTTTAAATGCGTTAAGTGTGAGAAAAATCAAGTTGAAGCTTTAATCTTGTTAGAGAGTGGGTATGGTGAGGAACTACCCTCTGAACCTTATTGAACCTTCTAGCCCTTAATTTTGGACCTTATGACCTTTGATAATTGTTAATTAAAAGAAAATTATGTTTCTAGTAAATTAGAATCATTTTGGAACTTACTAGTGATAGTTGTTGCCTTGTAACTTGTTTGTAGACTCTTTTAAACAAAAAAAATTATTCCATAATTTTTCCTAACTAATCCTAGGTTGTTTCTTGGGTCTCAAGTGGGTTGTTTTAACGGGTGTTATAGACACCCCTATAAACCCACCTAAACCCATCCCTACCCCCATTTATTTTCCTACCTATTTAACCTGCACTCCACCCTCTATCCAAACTCATCCATTTTTACCACATTTCAAAATTTTAATTTCCCGCCCCATTTATGCATTTTAACATTAAAATTAAGTCAACAAACAACTAGAATGGATTGAATCCTACCTCAACATGGCGCTACCTCCTCGATAGAACCTTTTGTCTCTGAACTGGTGGTACTTCAGCACCTTGTCCTACTTTAGCCATGCCTGAATCCAACTCTCAATCCTCCAGCCAATTGAATCACTCTAATTGATCCCGTGAATCCCCCAATAGCAATCCAATCACCACTCACATCTCTCCAACTCAGCCTAGATAATACCTATGTCATTTTCACCAAATCCAATAAGCCAAAAGATCCTCTCTGTTATTTTCCCAAAGTAGAAATGAACAAATGAATCTGTAAAATGAGGATTTTACCTTTTTTTACCCAAAATATGACTTGACCGACATCGGTTTCTCTTAACCAATATCGGTCACGTGCCCTAGTGTACCATGGTTAGTTTATCTTGAACAAAATCAGTTTCCATTGATCGGTATCGGTTATCCTGTTTGAGCCTCCTACACTACTTATCACCACAATTGATTTCCTGAAACCCTTTTTGTCTTACCCAAGTCTACACCTAGCCTTATCACTCAACCTAATTGTCTAATTACCTATCACCCAATCATCTGGTCATTTGGGGCATGATGGTGCCTCTAACAGGGCCTTTCCTATGGCCTTACCTTTTACCCAACCTACCTACACCTATTTGACACTCAAATTTGTTTACTTGTTATACCTTTCGATGACACTACTCATGTTGTTTAGCTTATTGACCTCGCCTTGCCTAATGTCGTGCTGTTTATCTCAACCAAACCTTTTGGTGTTTTGGAACAAACCTAGTGCCCATTCTTACACCTAGCCTAGTTGTGTTTTAAGACCATATCCTATACCTTGGAAACCTAAACCACATCAACCTTATTTGGATAAACTCATCGACCTTTGATGATGTAGAGTTTGTGCACTCTTCAACCTAGTACCTTGTCACATTGTATACATGTGCGTGCATTCGAATTCCACTACCTATTACCCAAACCAATATCCCCATTACCTATAACCCACCTATACCTCATTTTCCATCACTTATTCCTATATCAAACCACCCACTGAGTCAGTTTATCACTTCATCAGTTCCTATTTTGAGGGGGATCACCTCCACCTATACTTGGGGCGGCCTAACCTGCACTCATACCTGGAGCAACGAACTTCTATTTTTGACATTTTATCTTATCAATACAAGCTACGCAAAAAAAAGGGGAAAGTGTAGACACCAAATTTGGTCACACTCTCCTTGGTCCCCTTTTAATTAATCAATGTAACACATACACCTAGCCATGACCCCTTTACCCCACATTGATATTAATTTAATCACTTACAATTGAATTAATATTTATCCTCACATTATTAATTAATTTAATTAATAATTTAATTTAATACTCAAACATCCACCTCACCCTGGACCCATTCCAAGGGCATTTACCTCACAGTGACCAAGTCATCACTTCTAGCACTGATTCATCACTCCCCATGCTGAGTCACCACTTAATCTAACTAACCGAAACTTCTTCCTAAACCTAACTAAACTTATTTTATGATATTTCTACATTTTCTAATGATAAATCCACTCTCCTAAGTGGATTCAACTTGGAAAACACAAAAATATGGGAATATCTACCTTTTTTTTGGTAAAAAAGGACTATTTCACTCTAATTGACGCCGGTTACCTAACCACCATCGGTAACTTTATATACACTTTCATAAATCTTCACACGGGTTGGTCATTCAATTATTGGAGCCTTATTACATTGAAGCTCAAATCTTCAAGTCCTCTTGCATCTAGACAACAAACACAGACAAACACAATGCAAGACAAGCAGTCGATTCTCCTTCTTAAGCATTAGAATACTCACGAGAGCACATAGGTTACAATGCCATGACACTTGAATTAGCCATATATTCTTTGATCAACCACCAACCATTTCCATTCATAGGATTTATAAAATACCAAGTATTAAGATATTCATAATTTGTGCTTATTCAAGTGTAGATCTCTTACTTCTTTCTATATTTCATTTATTCCTTTACCCCCATATAACCTTCTTCCCACCAACCCAATTTTCAACCATCCCAATCCTTTTCACCCTTCTTAACCTCTTTTTCAGCATTCTTGAGTCTTCTTAGCCTTATTACGACCCTATCCACACCACCCTCACTCTCTGTGATATCACAGAGAGGCTAAAAAACCCATTTTAAATAGTTTATCACATATTTCCCCTATAGACATTGGTTACCTGATTGTCGTCGGTTCTTTCCCTATACTGGAATTGGTCACCTGAATGATATTGGTCTCTGTGGCTAATAATATTGTTAGAGCAAATAGCCTCCCACTCACCCAAATTCAGGTGCAGACCTCAACCAACCAACTCAGACCCTTACCAGACCCCTGACAGACTTGCTTGACCTGAAATAACCCCGGTTCTAATTAGATTTAGTGTTATATTTGATATATAACATTGAATATAATTTTATTATGTGTATGAGAAACCTAAATCACTACATTGCAAAAGTACATATTTATTTTAATTTCATATTTACATTAAATTATTATTAAATAGTAGATTGATGATCTTTTTAGGAAGCACCACGCTTCCTGGATCTTGCATACACTAGGCAATCCAATGTCCTATGCTATTTAATACTCTTTTGGTGGTCTTGCTTTGCATTTACAGGTAGTCCTTACTAGACAAAAAGTATCTCTCTATAATCTACTTGGACAACGTCAACAACATGCGCCTTCTACCTTCCACCTTCACTTCATAGGTATTCCTCCTTAATCATTTACCCTCTATCTATTTCATCCTAGAAAACATAAAAATTATTGGTGAAACAGTAATGTTTTCTAAAAATCAATTAAATAATATGAGTTTTTGTATTCAGTTCCTAGTCAAAAAGTTAGAAATAGATTAACACCCAAGCCAGGGACCACTTGAGGTCTGCTAAATCCCCTCCATTGTTTTGTTTTATGCATACTTAGGAACGATTTTATTTCTAAATCTATAACTTTATTTTAGTTATAAGCATTTAGCAGTCGTTTATTTCTAAGTCTTATTTTTGTTTTACTTCCAACATTGTTTAGTGACAATTTATTTTATTTCTAAGATCTTAAACCACTGTAACTGTGCATACAACATAGGAAGTATTTCAGGTTTACATCCCTTGGTTTGATAATTAAATGAATGTGATTCAATGCAAAAACATATTAATTTCTGCAAATTGATTTGCATAACCATACATCCACTCATATACCTACTATGATTGACTCATCACATTCAACACAATATTCTAATATACCAAAATCACATGATCCATACCCTTCTTCATCATCATCTCATGATCAAAGACCAAGATCACTTCAAAAGGTAATCATACTCTCTCCATCGTCCTTTTCATCTTCGCCATCATTGGATTTGAGTTCTATTCCTTCTAGTAGAAAACCCACATTTAACAATATACCTCAAGATCGTAGTAAGGATCCAATAACAAATGATTCAAAATCTATTGGTGTTGGAGAATATAAAATACCTTATGCAACTGTATCCCTACCGAATATTCCAACTATTAAAGATGTAACACCCTGAACTATTGTTACTACCTCCTAAGCATTCAAGTGTTGATATATGATTTCTTCTGTAAAAGGATGTGTTCCTTTGATTGTGAAGTCATGCTTGATATGGATTGTATCTTCTTTTCTCTTGAAGATCTTTGACTGAGTCAGGATATGCTTGGACTCTTTTATTTCTTTCATTTTTAGCACCTGAGTTCAATTTGATTTCGAGAGGAATTGTGGATTTATTCGTCTTTATGACTCAGCCTTGGATTAGTTGCATTGATCTAAAGAGATGTTTTAAGTTTATTCTGGATGAACAAAAATTATAGACCTTACGAAGGTTGTAAAGTCTGAATGGGTTGAATAAGCAATTCCAGAGTCTAACTCAGGTTGATCATGTTAAATGAATTGGTTCTCGATATCGTAATATCAGGAAGGCCTAGACCTTGAGCCAGGTAATAAATTTTGGTGTATACTGCAAGCTTTTTATCAATGCCAGATAGAATCCATTTCGGGAATGTTATACCCTGTTTGTTCTTATACTGAGTGATCCTACTTGTGAGACCTAGAATGGATTCATTAAGGTTAATAACCTTAACCTAAACTATAACCTATGGGTTGAATTATTGCTAATCTAACCTAGCCCTAAACTATAGGTTTAATGCTCCTAAGGTTAGCGACCTAGCACTATGGAGGTAAGACTAAAGTATTACCTTGTGATTTAACCTATGTTTCTAACCTAACTAATGAACATGGATGAAGGGGGACCTATGAAGGGGTGCGAGTCATGGGCGGTGGTTTCCATGACATTAAATGGGGTGGATAAGCATGAAGGACAAGGGATTTGGGCAGAGGTTGTAAACATCTATTAAGACCTGACGTGGTGGTATCACCAAATTTGGGAATGGTTGTTTGTGTTCAATTGGTAATCACCAACTTTGGCGGTCGGTGGAAATGGAGATTAGGCAGGAATCTTGGAGTTAATGTCATTAATGAACTTCGGTTCCCGAGCACGGATTGCTCGGGAAGGCATGCAAATGGAAAACTAGTTGGTTTTTTTTGGTTTTCCATACGCTCTGTTTTTCTCTCTGTTTGATCACTGGTTCTTTGAACCAGTCTAATTTTTGTTGCATGGCAACTATGAGATTATCTAGCTCTTTTCTCTGTCAGGGAAAGTTTATAAGACATGAGAGTAACAAATTATTGTTGCTAAATCTATCGTGGAAGAAGAGGAGAAGGCGCGAGCACATTCAGAGGTCTTCTTCAGATTTTTAAGCGATATTACCAGGCATGATAGGCCCTGACTTTTAATAATCTTGCTTTACTCCAAATGCTTTCATTAAAACAACTCTGTTTAGGTGATTTTAGTTTAGCTGGTTTGAAGCAATGTATTGGTTCTTCTTTTCCTGTGGAATTAGGAATCTCGGGTTATTCGATGACTTTGTTGGAATGTTACTGTATTTATTCTTCCTTTTGGATTAATTTCGATTAAAGACCGGCTGTGCTTTTATTGTTGATTGAATCCTGTTGAATCTTGCTATGAATTCTTGAAGTTTCTTCTGTTTGGAATGCTTGCTGTGATTATACTACTTGAATGTGACTATTTTCGAGGTCCTTACTGTGTTGCGATTTTGGGTTAGAATCTGTTGAAAGTTGTAAGGATTATATATGAAAATGACTCAGTGTGAGTCTTTATAATGTTTCGCATGTTTCGACTTCTGTTGAAAGTTTTGCAGTGGATACTTTTAGCATGATATTGTTGGAATTTTTGAAATGGATAGTATGTTTTGACTTCTGTAGAATTTTAGTTGAGAATACTATATGGTTTCGACTCCTTTTGAGTCCTTGAAATGTAACTTATGTTTTTAACTTCTGTAGAAGTTTTGTTGTGCGTACTTTTGGAATCCTTGAATTGGATAGTATGTTTTTGACTCCTGTAGAAGCTTTGCTTTGTTTACTTATTGGTTTTGACTCTGTTGGAGTCCTTGAATTGTTGTCGTATGAATTTGACTTCAATCAAAGCCCTGGTTGTGAATACTAGTTGTATTTGATACTGTTGGAGTCCTTGATATGTTGCGAGTTGGCTCGATTCTCGAATTAAGTCCTTGTTGTGCATGCATATCGTACAGACTCATTATTAACATTGTTGTGTTATATTCAGTTCGCTTCTGAAGAATTAAGGGACGGGTTTTCTTTACAAACTTGACTTTGTTTGAGACCATGTTGCATTTTGTAATAGCTTGACTTTGGATGAAACTTTGAGGAAATTATTGATTTGGAATCGGCTTCTGTGAAGTCCTTGTTGTGATTATTTTTCTTGAAATTGGCTTCTAATATAAGTCCTTGCTATATAATTGTAGGGATTTGTTTCAGTTAAATGAAGCTGTGCATGTTTTGAGTTTCGACTCAGTGTGAAAGTCACTGTATTTGCATATGGAAACGTTATTTGTTTTTAATGTTATCTTGTCTTGAGTTTGATTGAAACAAAGAGCTCTTAGCTGTACCATGTCAGGGGATGGCGTTGGCTATTTTCATGTTGAGGAATGATATGGAAAAGATTTGTTGAGTCTTTCATGGTTGTATTATTTTCTTTTGCTTTGTCGCGAGAGCTCTTGTAATGCTTAATAGCTAGAGGTGATTTTTATTAATGAATTTAGATGAAACTGTAGATTCTTCTCATGATCTTGATTGTTTTAATCGCATGCGTAAAAGTAATTGCATTAATTTAGAGGAATCGGTATAGTCCAGAACATGATTGAAATGGGAATTTGATTTACTCTGTTTCCTTCTCCTGAAGTGTAAATTATATGTTGATGTGTAATAAGAGGAATAAGAAAATACTCTCTCTCTCCTAGTCTAGAAACTTTATGTGCTTTCTTCTTGTATCCTTATGTGATCTTTACAGTAAGGGCAATATAAGAATAGACTGTCGTATTGTATGGAGAGACTGGTATAAAATGTGTGTTGTTGTATAAGTAGGTATACTCGTCAATACCATTAAAATAATGTATGATTGAAAGGAAATTACGACAGTTGAGCTTGTTGAATGTTATAAACTACCTTTGAGTAATTGTTAGAATCATTCTTGTAGGATTTTTTATGTCTTTAGAATGGTTGTATTCATTTGTTCTTAGTCTCTAACATATATGATGAATAGCATGATTTATGTTTGGAATTTTAAGAAATGATTTCATTTAAACAGGTTGTTTAATGAGAACAATTGGTGGATTGCAATTGTTTTAAGAATTAGTACTTATCATGCTTAGTTCATCGAACTGACCCGTGTTGACAATTTTTGCAAATGGTTGCCGTAAATGGTAAAGGCACGTAGATCTGATATGATGTTTAGATTGTTTAATTTGGTTTTATGATGAATTTCAACTTGATTCTCTAAATGTACTACTTGAAGAAAGATGTTCTTTTGCTGTTGAGTATTGTATCAAATATGTTGAATGCATAAATTGTATTTGATTAGCTTAGAAATGAATTAAATGAGGGAATTGTTACTTATGTGTTTGCATTCGTATCTTGATGGATTGAACTTCTTCGGTTTGAATGATTTTAAGAGAATTGTTATTATTGTATACCTTGGAGACATTTGGGATTCTCTAAGTAAGCTTTGCAAAGATTATGTGACCGAATACTTGTGAATGTTTAGTAGTTATGTTATGTTCTATCTAAAGCTAAATTGGAATTTAGATCACTGTCTTTCAAGAAGATGAGGTTAAAATAAACCTCAACAGGAAGCTGAACGGGCTGAATAAATTATTACTCCCTAATCTTGATCTAAGTCAAGACAACGTCTTAATTTGATTTTAAATCACTACATCTAAATAATAATAAGTAAGATGTATTTCAGTTTTGAGAACTGATATAAACCCTAAAGGGTATGGTTAGCAACCTTATGAGAAGATTCAGGGCTATTTCCCAACTTCGTTGATTTAGATCATTTTGTATCAAAGAACTCCTTAATGAAACCTCAAATCTTAATAACTTCTCTTTGTGAAATGGGTTTTAATAAGAAAGGCAATTCTAAGGTGAGGAACCCAGGGGTTGGGAAAAGACTACCCTAAAAGGAGCGTCTTAAAGTATAACTTTAACTCAACGTAAGTAACACCTTAAAGTTAAGTAGATATTTTCGAGGTGGATTTGTAGGTTGATGGCACAAGTCAACTATAGGGTTGTACCTTCGAGAAGATTAGGATCTTCTCGAGAATACAACAATGCAGGTGACTTATGGCAACACCCTTTGCATTTATCGTTAAGATTTACACCTTAAACTCGAACAAGTTTTTACTCCAGGACTGGTTAGGAATGTGGTCATGATATGAGGCTGCCCTGGAGACTCGAGGTACCTTGACACATAGGGTTAACTAGGGTTGACCCAGTATGTCAACGTATCCCTAGTTCTTGAGAACATCCTTATATCATTGTCATATTATTAATCCGTTCCTGAGTGAATAACTTGGGACAGGGGAGGCTGACAGAAGTCAGTATAATACATTCTACATAACATAGGAATGGGGTGAAGGACATATTCCAGATTGACGAGTATGCCGTCAAGGAATATGAGACATAAGCAGTATGTTTCAAATCTTTGGCCAAAGTATCGCAAGCTGCTGATTGCGTTGTCCTATGTCACCTAGTCTGAGGGATGAGATGCCGATGAATAATGGTAAAAATTATTTAGATAGGTTCCTTGGACAGAGCATTCTGAAATCCCAGATTAGGGAAGAGAACCGCAAGAGTGATGTGTTAAAATGAAAATGCCATCTCTTTGATACACATGAATAGATCGGTAGATCACTGAGCCATGGAATGAATAGATCGGTTCTGCACCGAGTCATTACAGCTGTATATGGTTATCTGTTATAAGAATGGTTGTTTTGATTTGTGAGTTCTAAATTATGTATTTAGAACCAGGAAGCATTTATCAAAAAAAAAAATTACTTGTTCTAATGCACTAAAATGAGGATGTTACAAAAGAAATGGGTGTAAAATCTTCCAGAAAATGTTTCAAAGGGTCTCTAGTGTCATTTGGTATTCCTCCCTAAAACACCTATTTTGTGTGTGGAGGATATGATACCATAACTTCTCCACTAATCAACAACATATCTATTGTAAAATATTGGTTCACATTTGAAATTTCATACCTTTCAAACCCACATTTTGCTATATATTTCTTACTTGACCAAGGATGGAAAGGGTACAATTTGGGAAAGTTTGAATAACTAATTTCCACTCCTATTCATCCATGTTACAAAATGGATTGTGAAAAATATGGATTAGGATATACTAAGCTTGATGATGACATTGAAAATCTAACAAAATATTTTACTGATATGATTTTCTAATCTATATGGAAAGAGCTGGTTATTCATATCCACATGGTCCTTAGTCACTCATTTATACCAGATAACTCACACGTATTCATTAATGAAGCTACATAATTCCATTTTACTGAGATATTCCATGAGTTTGGAACCATTTTTGATTGGCCCATTGATCATCCCATTCCACACATGTTACCTATGCATTACGATAACGTTGCATGAATTCCTAGTTCCCCACTTAAAATTTATTTGGTCCTGTAGACACCCAAAATCTGGATGACACCCTCTATGCCCCTTTCATTACATACCCCCTTTACATGACCCCTTTCACATATTGTTATTAATCTAATTACTTATATTAGATTAATTATTACCTCACCCCTCCACCTCACCTCTCTACCTCACCTTGGACCCATTCCAAACCCATTTAATAACTAAGACTGAGTCATCACTCCCCCTAACCAACTGAGACTTCTTCTAAGCCTAATATTAATTGCAATTTACCTATCCCACTAATTTCCCATGTGATTTAACGAGAATCAAGATTCCTAACCCATAAAAATTCTTGGCAACATGCCGAAAAGGGAGAGAAAAGGTTATTTTTAACAAATAAGACTATTTCTCCCCAACCGATGTTGGTTATTCCTCGGACTATGTTGGTCAAGCAACCATCATCAGTTCCTTCAAATAAATATTTTCAACTATTTTCCTAGGTTATTCTTTTGGTGGGCATTCTTCTTATTTGAATTATTCATTCACATCTTGGGCATTCGATTGGCATTCTGACGATCAATGCAACACCAAAGTATCTACATCCTTCATCAACAACCAATTGCAAGGAGAAGCAATCAGGATTTGTTTCCATGACACTAGATCTCAACCCATCTCTCCAATGAGAACTCACCAACCATCATCATCTACCTATCTCCAAATCTTCAGATAAGTATCTTAATCAGGTTGTTAGATCTTAACTTTGGTCTTAGATCTCTTATTTTCTTCTATTATACGTCTCCTTTCTCACCGTAATACCATCATTCACCCATCTACCCAATACCCTACCAACGTGAACCTCTTTGTTCCTCCACCACCCCCTTTTACCCCTATTGTAACTTCACCTAAATCCCTATACCCTATCCAAGACCTCCAATTTCCATTTTCAATCAAAAAGAGCCCAAAACAACCTCCTTTCATGCCTTGGAACCTAATTTCCCATACCATGATCAGTTAGCCAACCGATCCCAGCTAAAACCAGTGACTGACATTGGTTTCCCAACTGACATCATTCTTTGTGTCTGATATTTTCCCCCTAGACTAGCAAGCTCATTCAACCACCCAAAACTCTTCAAAACCTCCCATAACTTCACCATCGACCAACCTATTACCCCCTGCCTCACCTGTAGAACTTGATATCCACCACCCTCTTTAAATTTAATCTTGTATTCACTATTTAGATTAGATTTGAATTATTATGATTCTAAGATATTTGCAAATTATACAACTACAATAGAACTATCTCTTTCATGTTATTTATTAGCTTTAATTTGTTTTAAAAAAATGTGGATTGACAACCTTTGAGGGAAACACCCCACTTCCTGGATCTAACTTTCACTAGGAAATCCACCAACTGATGTTATTAAATATATTTTGTGGTCTTTCTTTACTTCCCAGGTAGTCCTTCCCAGATAAAAAGGAGTTCCCTACAATCAGCTCTGTCTTCAACAATGATGGGAAAACTCTTGAAAAGCTCAAGGTATTCCTCATGTACCTTACCTTTACCCATTTTAAATCATTTTTTCATATGGTAATCCTATGTGGTGAAACATTTTGGCACACTCGATGGGACCCTCATCATTTTTTGGTTCCTTATATTCATTTAGGATTGCATTTTTGGTTGTTTCCTTTCTAAAATCTTCACTAAATATCTCCTTAGTCACATTGTTTATTCTATTTTCTCTAAAATTCACATTTCCTTTGGTGTAAATTAAAATGAATCATTCTTCCTTCTTTCCCGATCACATTAGTGAAATTCATAATCTATTCCTATTCATTATTTATTTCATCTAATCTCAATCTTTGGATTTGGGTTTAAAATTGTTGCATTGCATCCCGTGTATTCTTGCATTTAGCTCACATAGTCTAATTAGCAATCAAATATAATGGAGGTCATGACTGGTTGATGATTGGGTAATTAAGCGTAGTCAAATTTTTCACACACTTTTCCTAATAACTGAAACAAACAACACATTGCTTAAACATTCCCCAAATCCTAGGAAGAAGATATAAAGGATTTAAACACCCATTGATAGTGGGCCCTGACCGGTGTTTTTTCCGGATTGTCATATCAAATTTTCAACCTCACGTACCGAAAGGTATATTGAGGACTCCACCCATAAAAAACATTCCCGAAACCATCCATAGTTGGCTTCTAGGTACTTCACATCCACTCCTCTCTACATATTCGCAGTCAGTTCTAAGGTTTAAGTTATCAAAACACTAAAAATCTTATTCCTAATATAACATGTGCGTTATATTTTGCTTGTTGGATTTGTGAATTTCTTTCTTGTATTCTTCTATTTGAGGTTTGATATTTTATTTCATCACTTTTATTTATGGTTTGCACTCAGCCATCAAAATCAATTAATTTTGGTTCTCTGAGTGTGTTGGATTAGAAGTGATATACATATCCCAGTTCTTAGCTTCATTTGACCAAAATCATGCTTATAAATTTCAAATTTATTAAGTTTAGACCTAATCTTCCCTACTAACATTGGTTCAACAACCAACATCAGTCTCTGTGTTTTTGATTTTCTATCAAAAATAGAGATTTAATTTCACCTTCCATACATTTTTCAAGAGTCTGTTTATGAGTTTCTGTCATTTTTACAGAGCCGAGAGTACCTTTTTTCCATCCTTCCATATGGTTTGGAATCATCGATAGGCATGAGATTTTTCTTTCCATGCAAGTTGTACACCTTTTCCTTCTATCTCTTCTTTGCCTTCCATTTTGTCTCCAATGAATCTTAATTCTCCTACGAACGTACCTATAGGTGATGAGGAATTCGCTAAATTCCTTGATCATAACACCAAGGCCTTGCAACACCACCTTACTACTTATTCTACCCATGACTCATCAGGTCAACCCCTTTATGGAATGCCCATTTCCATGCCCACCATTTCTACCATCTCTTCTATATCGGGGAATGCTAATGTGGCCACCCAAAATACTCTAGCATTGCCTACTCCCGTTTCACAACAACCTACTTCTCACGTAATTTATTCATCCTTGACATCTTGTCTCCCACCAAAATCTGCAGTAAACATTGCCCCTATTATATCATCATCATTATCTTATGTATCTATTCCTACACAACCACTAGTTGTGTTGACCTCTACCACTCCATTTCAAAATTTAGTGGTCTCTATTGCCAAAAATATTTGACCAATTGCCACAAGGATCTTCCCACACACCCCTCCTCTTCCACCTTACCTCAGACGTAACCCATCACCTCAATTGAATATTCAAAGTATATGCCTTCCTCGTCTACTACTTCGTACATACCTATGTCTCAATTCACATACTCGGAACCACCACATAATGGTATGCCTTTTTTCAACCCCTTCATCTTATCAAGCCCCTTATAACTCATAGGCCATCCATCAATCAAACCCCACTATGGATCTCATTAAAATTATGATGGATAAAAATGTAGATGCTTGAGGCCTTAGTCTCTGGGTCTCGTAATGTCTTAACATACAATGAGATTTGTAACAAACTCATCCATCCCTATATACCTATTCATCCATATGCCATGCAATGGGAGCTACCCAAATTGAAACCACTTCAATAGTAAGGAGGCCCCACACTAGCACTTGCATTCATTTAGACATGCTTGTTACCTAATAGGCCATGATGATGCCTTGGTCCTTTATACCTTTCCCATGTCTCTGTTGGGATCCACCTTAGATTGGTACAATGCTCTGCCCAAGCACTCGATCTTTTCCTTTAATCAATTGGCACAAACCTTTCTTGATCACTTTTTGATAAGCATTTCTAAAAATGTCTCTATCACAAATGTATATTCTAGTCATCAATATGACGACAAGCCTATCACTGATTTTGTGGGATGGTGGCGAAGCCTAATCAATCAGCTTTCCTTTACTCTCCTCGCAACCTAAGCTCATATATTTGTTTACGAGGGCATGTGCCAAACACATTTCCCCAACTATTTAGGTTCAGAAAATTCATACATTTGTCAAGGATTTTACTATGGCACGAAATCTTGACATCCATGCCCTCGAACAAGATAAACAAAAATTGCATAACAAAAATGCCACCTTCAAATCAAACGAGTGTTCTTCCAAACCACCCAACCATCATCAAAAGACAAAAGGATCTGTTAACATGGTAGTTCTAAAATCTGGCCCTTCTCATCTAGCCAATCAACCTAAACCTCCTTCCAATCTCTCGCCGGTGAAAAAATTTCAATATCAGTATGAACAAAAGAATTATAAGTTCCCATTAGGGAGCCTTATTCTTCCATATTGGAAAATTTTTTGAAGGCTAGAGCCATCACTCTTCCTCCCATTAAACCACATACTGGGTTTTGATCCTTCTCATCCCACACTGGCTTGGTATAAAGAGAATGAATTTTATAATTACCACCGTGTAAGAGGACATAGTGACGTAAATTGAAAAACCTTTAAAAACATTGTGCAAGGAATGTTAGATAGTGGTGATCTCATCCTTGACAACCCTAACGTGCCTGCTAACAAAAACTTGGAAATTTTTAGAAAACCTTTTCCCAACCATGACCCTTCATCAACTCACTCTGGTGAGATGTATAAAAAAGAAATTAATGTACATATGGTTCATGGAGTCTTTAATACAACGTTTGATCATTCTATCTAGTCTCCTCCTATAGCATGTATTGAGGAAATATTTACACGAACTCCTCTATCCATAGAGGAGCCCACCTCACCTATTCCTTTACCCATAGAGGAACCCACCTCATCTGTTCCTTTATCGATAAAGGAACCCACTTTACCTGCTCTTGTACCCATAGTGGAACCCACCTCACTTGTTCCTTTACCCATAGAGAAACCCACCTTACTTGCTCTTTTCCTCATAGAGGATACCACCTTATCATCCTCTTTACCCATAAAGGATTCAATTATATCTACTCTTCCTACATGTGATACATCTCTAGACGTCTTCAAATATCCCATCGCTCTTCTTACCTCGCTCTTACGCACCGAGTTAGAGGCTAAGACCTTTCTTGTCTTGTGGGACACATAACTCTTTGCGGGATTTAACACAATTCATCATCCTCTTCATCTACTCTAAAACCTCTCATTTGGTTTAAAAATTTAAGTACTTATATTACAATACCCTCTGGGATGTCTTAGAATCCCTGTTTCCACACAAATGCAGATGTCATCCCCTGATACCTTGACCATATATCCAAATATTTTCAAAACGACCAAGGATATCAGTAGCACCTCCTGAACCAGTAGTATTAACACATTCTTCATTAGCACCTCCTCCACTCAAGCCTCCATCTGCTAAAAAATGTACTACCACCTTAGGGGTTTTACCGGTACCAAGTGTTACAACCCCCTGTGAAGCTAGACATGTAAAATTCTCCACCATAAATTATAAAACCTACTCTAGAATATAAAATGAACACCTAACCTCTTAGGGCTCGCACCCTGGTATCCCCCACACCTTCTCACTCACCTTCACCTTTACCATCAATATTGGGCCCACATCCTTCAACCTTGTTTAACCTACCTATTTACCAAGGGAAATCCAAAAGTTATAACCCATACCCTTTGCTTCACCTCATGTTCTGCCCACACCTTCTTTATTACCTTTACCCTCACTCTTGCGAACACCCACACTTTCACCTTGGCTTACTTGGATACCTACACCTTTCGAGTCTCCTTCACCTTTACCCAAGAAGGTGGAAACTAAACCCAAACCTTCACTACCTACCAAAATATCATTTACACCAACACAATATCTTGCCTCACCCTCCTCACAAAGGTCACCTACCCCTTTTCTAAGACAACCTTGACCTCTCATTGTGATCCTTTGGCATGATCCTACTCCAACATCCTTTCTTGGTTGTTAGAGACATCTGTTATATCAATTATTCCTATAAATCCCTACAATCCTCTCAAACCTAAACTAGTAGGGTGTGATGACATAAAATTAATGCCTATCATCACTCACCAGGGAATGATGTCGAGATTCATAAGGCCCTTAAAACATTCTCCTTCAGCTTTGTTATTCCAATGGTATCTTCTAAGAAGATGATCTGTTGGAGGAGGATTCCATTATTTCTTCACCCATTTCCACACAACCTAGCCCCAAACCCATTCTAAATTTTTTTCCTTCACATCCATCTAGGGATAAAGGTAAGGCTCAACAACCCTCTTTTCCTCCTCCTATATTTGAAATTAACATTGTACGTGTAGTCACTCGGTCACAACAAATGAAAGATAAAGGAAAGGAAAAAATTTCTAACCCTTATAGTTCACCTTCACCTACTATTACACTTGTACCTCCCTCTAATATAACCATCCTTGGAATTACATCACCTACTTCTTATGGGGTTACGCATCATTCAATGATCAAATAAATTTACTAGTCCCCATTGAAGATGTCTTTATATGAATTAATTCAAACTTATGATTCTCATCATCAGGCCCTCATTGAGGTATTGCAATCCATCAAGGCTCCACCAAACATAACTTCACATATCACTACCATCATTACCCCTCATCATATCACTTCCATTAATTTATCCAAATTAGAGATTTTTGCTTCACAACCTAATGATCCCAATCTTTATCTTTTCATCTCCACTTACATTAATGATATTCACATTAAATGTGTTCTGATTGATGGGGGTACTAGCATCAACATCATCTCTTCTCATGAATACAAAAAATAGGCATACCAACCAATTGTATGTCTAGTAACCTCATCATGATTCAATATTTTGATGATGTCATGAACACTACCCTTTGCACCATTTCCCTCGACATCCAGGTGGGTCCCCAAACTATTCCTGAACTCTTCTATGCTCTTGAAGGATATTTTTAGTATAACATATTGTTATATTGTCCCTAGATTCGTGTCATGTCTTGTGTACCTTCCACCCTTCACCGTTGCCTCAAATTTGAATATGAAGGGGAACCTTACACCATTCAGGTAGATCCCCCCCTTCAAAACCTATAATATAAATTACCGGCCAAATGATGTCCTAATCCCAATTAAGGCATCTACCACTTCTATTGTTTCACCTTCCTCGTCTAGCCTACCTACCAACCCTACTATCCCGCCCTCTATTGTTGACCCATATTATCAGGCTTTAGATAGCTCATATATATCTTCTACCCAAGTACCAACCACATACTCCTTGGTAGGCATTTTTCAATGCCTTTCCCTTGGGGAATAGCACTTCTTCAGCATTAACACATTCCTTACTCCTTAGGAGTATGGAAAACTACACCAACACCCATGTTATGATCATCGTATAAAAGAGGTTATACCATAAAGCCCTCCCCAACTTTGTACCAACCTAACCATTGGGGGACTCGACACTTCCTATTATTCTATTGAACCTCCCTTCCAAACTAGACCTTTCTCATCTGAATTCTCCTACCTCACCAAACACAGCTTCACACTTAATTTTCTTCACTGGAAAGGATTCAGATTTGGTCGTTATGAACAAGGTCATCACATCATCGTACCGTGCACCACTATGAAACACAACGAAAGTTGTGGTCTTGGATTTTCTATGAAAATTTATCCTAATAAGGATGGAATCACCCTCATAGAAGATGAAAAGTCTTCCCCACCTTCCTCACCTATCACACCGCCTTCTCCCATAGAGTTTATAAATCTCAAATCCATTCCACCTAACTTTTTTTTCTTTAGCACCATATCCTTGGGACCTATAACCTATGAACATGATCTTGAGGTTCCCTCTTCTCTTCCTCTTCTTTATCTTGACATGTTAAAAGATGATATGCCTTCTATAGACATCATTCAATGTCAGGATCATGATTATATTATGACCTATTTAGGTGAAGAGGATTCCTATATTCAAAGGTCATTACCTTCTTACACCCAAACAATGTTGAAATAATCTACCATTGAAATCAACATTCACACACAGGATGACCCACAAATTCTAAAGATAGTTCAATCTTTAGACTCCGTGGAATAAGAATATTTCACCTCTTTCCTTCGGTATTATAGCAACACATTTGCTTGATCTTATAGTGATATGTCAGGTATTGACCCTAATATCGTGCTTCAAATGTAACATCCTCGTTTTTATACATTAGAACAAGTAATTTTATTTTTTTTGATAAATGCTTCCTGGTTCTAAATACATAATTTAGAACTCACAAATCAAAACAACCATTCTTATAACATATAACCATATGCAGCTGTAATGACTCGGAGTACTTCTGATCTATTCATTCCATGACTCGGTAATCTACTGATCTATTCATGAGTATTAAGAGTTGGCATTTTTTTAGTTAACACATCACTCTTGCGGTTCTCTTCCCTATTCTGGGATTCAGAATGCTCTGTCCCAAGGAACCTATCTGAATAATTGTTACCATTATTCATCGGCATCTCATCCCTTAGACTAGGTGACTTAGGACAACATAATCAGTATCTTGCAATACTTTGGCCAAAGATTTGAATCATACTACTTATGTCTCGTATTCCTTGACGGTATACTCGTCAATATGGAATACGTCCTTCACCCCATTCCTATGTTATGTAGAATGTCTTATACTGACTTTTTTCAGACTCTCCTGCCCCAAGTTATTCACTCAGGAATGGATTAGTAAGATGACAACATTATAGGGATGCCCCCGAGGACTAGGGATACGCTGACATACTGGGTCAACCCTAGTTAATCTAGTGTGTCGGGATACCCCGAGTCTCCTAGGGAAGCCTTATAACATGACCACGTTCCTAATCAGTCCCAGAGTAACTTGTTCAAGTTTAAGGGGTAAATCTTAACGATCAATTGCAAAGGGTGTCCTCAAAGGTCACTTGCATTGTTGTATCTTCGAGAAGATCTTAATCTTCTCGAAGGTATAACCTTGCAGTTGACTTGTGCCGTCAACCTTTAAATCTGCCTCGAAAAGATCTACTTATTAATAAGTGTTACGCACGTTGAGTTAAAATTATACTAAAAGACGCTACCCTAAGGTTAGCCTTTCCCAATCCTTGGGTTCCTCACATTAGAACTGACCTTTCATAGTAAAACCCATTACACAAGAGAAGTTATTAAGACTAGAGGTCCCATTAAGGAGTTCATAGAATATACATAATTCTAAATCAACGAAATTAGAAAATAACCCATAATATTCACATGAGATTGCCAACCAAACCCTTTTTAGTTTTATATCAGTTCTCATAACTGAATTTATATCTTACTTATTAGTATCGAGATATAGTGATTAAGAATCCAATTAAACGTTGTCTTGACTTAGATCAAGATTAGGAAGTAATAATTTATTCAGCCTTGTTTAGCTTCCTTCTCAGGTTTATTTAAACCCTAGCTTCCAGAAAGATAGTGATCTAAATTTCAATTTAGCTTTAGATAGAACATACTAGAACTACTAAACAATCATAAGTATTTAGTCACGTTATCTTGCAAGATTACTTAGATAATCACAAAAGTCTCCAAATTATACAATAATAATAATGCTCTCAAGATCATTTGAACCGAAGAAGATCAACCCAACAAGATACGAATGTAAACACATAAGTAACAAATACCTCTTTCCATTCCTTTCAGAACTAATCAAATACATTTTATGCATTCAGCATACTTGATACAATACTCAACAGAAAAATAACATCTTTCTTCAAGTAGTACATTTAGAGAATCAAGCTGTAATTCATCATATAACTAAATTAAACAATCTGATCATCCTATCAGATCTGCGTTGCTTTTACCACTTACAGCAACCGTCTGCAAAAAATGTCAACACGGGTCAGTTCGATGAACTGAGCATGATAAGCAGTAACTCTTAAAACAATTGCAATCCACCAATTGTTTTCATTAAACAACCTGTTTAAATGAAATCAATTCACCAAACATGTAAACATATTTCAAATTATGCTCTTGTAATACAATAAAACTATACACGCGTAACTCATATAATAGTTACTAAATAGTCCTAGATACCTTCCAGATATTTCATCATAAACGTTAGTGACCAAGAAGAACAAATGCATCTAAAACAACTATCCATCTGAATCCTAAGGACAACAAACATCAGACAGACCATTACATTCAACATAGTAAAATGAATATCATAACAATACATGATTCCATCAGTATGTTAAAAAAATTCCAAAAGTTAGATAAAAATATATCAACAAATACTTTACAACAGAAGAGAAAGAGAACGAGTCATTCATATTTCCCTTCAAATCAAGCTCATGACTGTACCATCTCCTCAATAGTAAAGCATTCACCTTATACGCATGCGAATAAGTGAGACGAGACCACAAGAAGAATCACAGTTTTGTTAAAATTTAAATAAAACAACTTCCTATAGTTTACTAGCAATATAGTAGCTCTCACGCCAAGGCAGTGAGTGATTAATCTATCAAATAGACTCCACATAACCTTCCATACTAATAAACAAACAAGAAAAATAACCAATGCCATCGCTTGTCGAGGTCTAGTTAACAGCTCATTAGTTCAGTCAAGCTCACGACTAGATATTCATACTAACAGAAGACGTAATCATGCACAAACACGACAACAATCCCACTCAGCAACATACAGCTCAATCTAGTCCCTACTAAAACTCTGCAAGGACTTAGATCAAAAGCTGAAATTCCATAACAGTATTTTCCTCATAGTTTCCTCCTATGCCAAGCTACTATGGATTACAACAAGGTCTCAAACCAAGTATAGTTTGAAAAGAAAGCCCCTTCCTTTACTTTCCACATAAGAGGATAGAAAGGGACACAAGAATATTAAAAAAAAGGAGTCTGAACCTCATGCATGCACAACGAGGGTTTAAATCAAAAATCAATCCAACTCGCAACATTTAAAATCTCCAACAATATCCATACCACTAATGCTCAAAACAAGGTTTAGATTGAAGTTGCTTTCATGCGACCACAACACAAGAATCATAAAAGTATTCACAACTGAGATTATTCAGAAAGGAAAACATAATATATGCGTCCAGGATGAAGAAGGAGTCTTACCCATGTGGTATTCTTCAAATAAACTTCTACAGAAGTAGAAAGATACAAGATACATATCAAATTCAAGAATTCTAACTATACCAATAACGTACAGTATTCACGACTGAACTTCTACAAAGGTAGAAACATATGTTACCTTTCCAGTACTCAAAAAGGAATCAAACTCGTATAGTATTCTTGATTAAACTTCTATAACAGTTAAAACTTTATCTATTCAAGGATTCCCACAATATCCAAAATCATACAGTATTCACGACAAAGCTTCTACAGAAGCCGAAATACAATATTTATATATATTAAGGATTCCAACTGTTCCAATAATAATAATTATTCACAATCAGGCTTATACATAAGCAAAATACTAGTTTCATAACAAGGACTCCAACTGAGTCCATACAAAAATGTTTGCTCTAAGCTTATACAGAAGAGGAAAATATAATATACGCATCAGTAGTTCAAAAAGAATCGAACCTAAGTAATATTCTCAATCAAAAACTCCTTCAGAAGTCAAAATACTATCAACTAAAGGATTCCAATGGGATTCAATAACATAATGTATTCTCGAATGTACTTTTTCAGAAACCAAGACATAATTTCATTTCAAGAAGTTCAACAGCCTCAATAACATATATTACTTACGACATAAATTAAACAGAAGTCGAAATATTATGTACATTCAATAATTCCAACAGTATCCTTTTCAACAAGTGAAAACGGCAAGGTATCGACTGAAGTCTAAACCCAACAAGAGAACAATTCATGGACTCCCACGGAACCAAATTCGTGTATTTTCCTTGCAAGCATTTCTTCAAAATCTAACCGAAATGAAAAACATAACAAGATAGTGCAACAGTTCGAAACACAATACACACCCATCAAGGTTTTACTTAAAAAAATCGAGCCAGTAAGAAGATATAACAACTAAATCACACAAGCTACCATAAAAACCAAATGAACCCAAAAATCATCTGAACAAAGTTGTTCTAATGAAATCGTTTGAAAGAAAGCAATATTTTTAAAGGTTAGGGCCTAACATGCCTGGTAATGCCACTTAAAAATCCGAAGAAGACCACTGAAAGAGCTCGAGCCTTCTTTTTTTTCTTCCACATTAGATTCAACAACAATAATTTGTTATTTCCATGCCTTATAAACTTTCCTTGACAGAGAAAAGAGCGAGTTACACTCATATTTTCCATGCAACACCAAGTAGACTAGTGCAAAGAATCAGTGATCAAACAGAGAGAAAATCTGGAGTGCATGAAAAACCAAACAAACTACCAGTTTTCCATTTTCCATGTCTACCCGAGAAATCCGAGCTCGAAGACCGAGTTCATTAATTGCATTAACTCCAAAATTCCCGCTCAATCTCCATTACCACCGACCGCCATAGTTAGCGATGGATAAAAAAAAATGAAAGACCATTTCTAGCTTTCGCGACTCTGCCACGTCGACTTTCACTAGCTGTTGAAACCTCCGCTAACTCCTTGTCCTTCAGGCTTATCTCCTTTATTTAATGCCATAGAAACTACCGTCCATGGCTCGCACCCCCTCATAGGTCCCCTTTCTTCCTTGTTCATTAGTTAGGTTAGAAGCATAGGTTAGGATTTAAGATGCTACTTAGTCTAACCTCCTTAGCGCTAGGTTACTAACTTTGAACATTTAGCTTATAGCTTAGGCCTAGGTTAGATTAACATTAATCTAACCCATAGGTTATAGTTTAGTTTTAGGTTACTAACCTTAATAAATCTAGTTTAGGTCTAACATTTAAAATGTTCAGAATAAGAACCTATAGACATACATTCATGAAAAGGATTCACTCCAGCACTGCCAATAGGCTAGTTGAATAAATGTATCTGAATTTATTACCTGGCCCACGATCAAGACCTTCCTGATATTACGATATCGGGAACCAATTCATTTAACACGATCAGCCTGAGTTAGACTCCAGAATAGCTTATTCAATGCATTCAGACCTTGCAACCTGTGTAAGGTCTATAATTTTATTTCATCTTGAATAAACTTAAAGCATCACTTGGATCAATGCCACTGATCCAAGGCTAGGTCTTATAGATGGATAAATCCACAATTCATTCCGAGGTCAGATTAAACTCAGGTGAAAAATTAAAGAAATAAAAGAGTCCAATCATATTCTGACTCAGTCAAAGATCTTCAATTACAAAGAAGATACAGTCCATATCAAGCATGACTTCAAAATCAAAGGAACACATCCTTTTACAAAAGAAATCACATATCAACACTTGAATGCTCAGGAGGAAATAACAACAGTTCAAAGTGTTACATCAAAATATTGTAACTAACCCTAATTAGAAACCTGTAAAACTAAAGTTACATAAAATACATCCTCATATTGGTCTTCTTGTGAAAGAAGAACTTCAATTCCTTCTCTATGTTTCCTTCATCCTACCTATCGACTATCAAAAATGGATCTTTAACATTTTTCCTATCATGAAAGAAACTAAGGGAAGTTTTATTTACACTGAATTTCAGAACCTTAACCTTTCATGTCCAAAAGATGACTTTCCTCTACCAAGCATTAAAAAAAAAGTTGATCTTACAACTGGCCATGAGATGCTATCTCTTATGGATGGGTTTTCAGGTTACAATTAGATATTAGTTTCTCCAGAAGATCAACACAAAACTACCTTCATAACCCCTTGGGGGACCTTCTGCTATCACGTCATGCCACTAGGCTTAAAAAATGTTGGTGCTACCTATCAACACGCTATGACTTACATTTTCCATGACATTATGCAAGACATATTGGAAGATTATGTCAAAGACCTTCTTGGTAAGTCCAAGAGTTGTGCCAAACACCTGGCCGTTCTTAAAATTGTCTTTGACCACCTTATCCAATATTGTGTTTTTGTAGTTCTCTTGGGTAATCTTCTTGGTTTCATCATATCTTTGCGGGGTATTGAAGTTGATCCCACTAAAATCAAGGAAATTCTTGACATGCGTTCACCCACTAACCTTCGACAGCTTTGTAGCTTGAAATGAAAATTACAATCCATCCAACACTTCATTTCTAAAATTTCATATCGATGTCAATCATTTCACCACCTCCTTAAAAAGTAAATTTATTTCCATTGGAATGATGAGTGTCACAAAGCCTTCAAAGTGTTGAAGAACTACCTTTTTCAGCCACCTATGCTCATTCCTTGTAAAGAGGATCAACCATTTTACCTATACATTTCTGCTACTAATCATTCCTTGGGTTCCATGCTCACTCATCATGATGAGAAACACAAGGAAAAAGTGTTTTATTATATAAGTCATACTCTTCTTGAATACGAAACTCGGTACACCCACACTGAAAAATATTTTCTTATCTGTAGTCTTTGTAGCCACCAAACTTTGCCACAACCTTCTTAATAAAAAAAATTCATTACCAACACCGACTATCTTCATTACAAGTATGCCAAATCTTACCAAAATCAACACATTTCTCATTGTCTTATGATTATTGTAGACTTAGAGTGGGAGTTCATTCATCCAATTTTTTTGTAAAGACAAACTATCATTGATCAACTTGTAGATGCTCCTCTTTTTGGGAATCAATCCTCAAATTTTGATTTTCTTGATGAATATATCACCACCCTCTCCACTAATGATATGGTTTATCAAATGAAATTATTCTTTGATGGATCCAAATGTCACCATGAGGGAGCTATGGGGGTCATCCTCATTCCTCTTGATGGTGACCCTATGCCACTATCCTTTAAACTAGACTTCAATGACACAAATAACATAGTTGAGTATGAAGCCCTTTTGTTAGGTCTTCAAACTGCCATTTCCCTATATGTTAAATCCATTAACATCTTTGGTGAATCTCAACTGGTTGTGAACTAAGTCAATGGTTCGTATCAGTGTCATAATGATGAGCTTAACAAGTATAAACATCACGTCCACCTAATTCAAGCCACTCTGTGATCCATTATTAAATTTGAAGACACCATGGCTTTCCTTGATTCTCAAATCCCCGCCTCACCTTCAAACTCAAAAATATTTGTCACAATACAATAGTTGCAATCACCTTCTTATATTTTCCCCTATGTTAATTTTTTAAGTAGCATCGATACTAATGCATGTGATAATTAGTATAAGCATTTTGCTAACTACCTCTCACTTTCAATCCTACCTTTGGATCTCACTCATAATGGAAAAATATCCTTCCTAAAAAGTTTCTCTCATTACGTCATCATAGGAGGTATTCTCTATAAATGTGGCTTTGACAGTATCCTCCTACAGTGCCTCACCAGTTCTGAAATCCCATACACCATAGAAGAAATTCATGATGGGATTTCTGGGGGAAATTTTAGTGGTTTTGTTGTTGCAAAGCATATCCTTCAACTGAGCTACTACTAGCCAACCCTTAACCAAGACTACTGTGACTATGTCAAACATTGTGTGAAGTGTCATCACCATGCTAACCTTTATCATACTCCTCGTCACGCCTTATAAGTCACCAGAGACTTTTGGACCTTTTATCAATGGGGTTTGGATCTTGTTGGGGAGATTAACCCTCATTATTTGTAACATCATTGAGAGATTATCACGACGACTAAATATTACACTAAATTGGTGGAATCCATTTCTCTCATTTCTACCAAAGCCCAAAAAATAGTTGAATTTATCAACTACCATATCATTTTTTGTTTTGATGTTCCTCATCACCTCATCGATGACAGTGGAAAACAATTCAAAAAAAAAACCCTATGCCAACTATGCAACAACTTTGGTATTCTACTCAGTTTATCTTCACCATATTACCCACAAGCAAATGGTCAAGTTGAATATTCTAGCAAAAATCTCAACAAAATTCTTATGAAATTTGTTGATGACTCCAGTAAGGATTGGCACATGCACATTCTTTTGACCTTATGGTCTCATCATACCACCATTCAAACCTCTATCATTTCCAAACCTTTATCTTTAGTCTACAGTACATAGGTCATCCTACCTCTCGAAATCCAAATTCCATCTCTCTATATATCTTTTAAAGATATGCTTTCTAATGACGAGTTTCACCAGGAATGTTTGGCACAACTTCAGATACCAGAAAATGTCATTTAAATGCTCTAGACCACCTCAAAATCTAGCAAAAGTGCATTTAGTGTGCATATGAAAAACACGTTTGAGAACAAACATTTAAGATCAAATATCTTGTCTTGAAGGAAAATCAACATGTAACCAAAATGGAGAAAAGTAAACAAGGAAAATTTTCTCATAATTGGCTTGGACCTTATATTTTCACCCATACCTATAGATCAGGAACTTATACTTTGTCTTCTCTTTAGGGTAAAACCCAAACCTGAGCCCCTTAATGTCTTTCATCTTCAACCATTCTATTATTGAATAAAGTACTACATCACTTTATGTCTCATATATTCTCATCCCTTGAGTGAACCTTTCCTTCCACCTACCTCTTCTAAGGACTAACAGATTAAATAGAACTGTGTGATTATCTTTCACCATTCAACCTTATCTTGAATATGAGTACTATGGATCTAATCATGGAATGATTCTATGGATATTTTTTTTCCTTTTTCAGGATGGAATCCCATGGTCGTTCGTCACTTGAAACTACTCTTTCATAGCTATCCTTTATCATGATATGGGTTTTCCTTCATAAAAGAGGCATATACTCTGTTATAGTATTATCCATGACTACATGTCTGAAATAATGCAAATTTTTTGGGATAGAAAAGATTCTACTCCTTAATTCAAACTTCTCGCAAGTAGATGGTTCCCTCAAATGAACATCTATGTCTCTCTATTGCTGCTATAAGTAGATTGATCCCTTGAAGAACAACTATAAAAAGCTAGCCACATGTTGTATTAGTCTATACTTGTTACAAAAAAATAATCTTGGAGCTTCTTGCATCGATCAAATTCATGACAAAGACAAGGAGATTCTAATATTCATCCCAATATAGACTTCCCACATCGATCAGTCTATGAATGCAAGAAAAAAAATACAAATGAAAAAATAAAAAAAAATACAAAATTTTGGTCATGTACTTGCCTATGCTAGTTTTGGGTATCTTGCACAAGGGGAATGCTATCCCAAAACAAGGTTACGCTAAACAAACCACTCCACCCTACCCTCTTTTATTTTATCCTATCTACTTAAGGGACGTGGCACACATGTGACACTTTGTGATCATGTAACTTCTTCCAACCATAGACCTATCCATCATGTAATGTCTCAAGGGGTTTATGTTCATAAGCCTATTTGGAATGTCCATTATAGTCCTTGCCAAGTATGGATAATTTCACTTCTTTTCATTTCCCCTATATCTACTTGTTTCTTCTTTAACACGATGGGACCATCGACATCACATATTTTGGTTTTATTCTTCTCTTAGCTACACCTATACCCATAATCTAGTCACCATAATAACATCATAAACATACCAACCCAACTTATCTTCCCACAGTTTACCTTACCCAATCTTACACAACTTACCTTCCCACATTATATTTTATCCAATCTTACCCGATCTATCTTATCCAATCTCACTCAGCTTACCTACCACCATCCTATTCTTCCCTATCTTATGTGAGAACTACATCGACCTAAGGTTCCTTTTGCAAGGGCTATGTAGGTAGAACTCTGAAGGCATGGGATCTTTAAAGGTTAGCTCAACCATTATTTTCCTCTCCTATGTGATATTTCTGAATTTTCCTATCTTACCTAGCTGCTCTTCCACCCCATAACTAGTTTCCATAATATCAATACATTGGAAATTAAACCAAACAAAAACATTATAAACCATTCCTACATCTAATTTCCATAACATCACTATATTGAAAATGTGAGCCAAACCAAAACATCATCAACCATGCCTACATCTAGTTTCCATAATATCAATACATTGGAAATTAAACAAAAACATCATCAACCATGCCTACATATAATTTCCATGACATCAATACATTAGAAATATAAACCACACCCAACCCATACAATAACCATGCTTGCATATACTTTCCATAATATCAATACATTGGAAATTAAACCCAAACCAAACCATACAAAAACAATGTCTACATCTAATTTCCATAACATCACTATATTGTAAATGTGAACCAAACCAACACATCATCAACCATGCCTACATCTAGTTTCCATAATATCAATACATTGGAAATTAAACCAAAACATCATCAACCATACCTAAATCTAATTTCCATAATATACATACATTGTAAATTAAAACCCAACCCATATAACAACCATACCTACATCTAATTTCCATAATATCCATACGTTATAAATTAAACCCAAACCTAACCATAAATCATCACCATATCTACACATCTAATTTCCATAATACCAATACATTGGAAATGAAATGGAAACAAAACATAACCACTCATACCTACATTTAATTTCCATGATCAGAATACAATGGAAATGAAACCAAACACAACAGATCTAAATAACATCATCTATATAATTGAAATTTCGCGTGTTAATACACTGTATACACATATATAAGCAAGTCTCTCAAAAAATCTCATACACAACTCGCCTCTTCGGTGTGCAAGCCGGTGTATATAAGTCATAAATAAAAAATAAAAAATATCTATTATCTCATCATCCTTAGGTAGGTCTAAAACCTCTGCCACTCTCTCGTATCCCCTCACCTAGCCTCTGTCTCTGTCCACTAGTCACCTCCTGTTGGCCCTGCCCATGAGTACAATGGATCTTTAAACTACTGATACTATGGGTCCATAAGCTAGACCTTTGACTAGCTTCCTACTATGCTCTATAGGTCACATAGCTGGCACTAGGGATATCAAGCTCTGAAATCTGATACTCATAGTATCTAGCCTCAACAAAAAACCTCTCTATATCAGACCATCGATATCACCTGTGGTGGTGCCATCGCTCTACTACCTATTTGTGGACCCTGTCCTAGTGATAGTGGTCCTTGTCCCTATAATTGAGGCTATGGACCTTGTCCTAGTACCTGTACATATGATGATGGACCCTGTCCATGTATCTGTGTCCCATCATGTGCCCTTGGAGGTGAAGGAGGGAAAGCCATGTGTCCCCTGGCACCTGACTATTCCTGTGCTGCTACTAACTATGTCTATAACATGGCCACCTGTGCCTGTAAAATAGTCACCTAGGTCTACACTCCTATAACCTACACCTATAACATGTCTCTCTCACTGATAATAGTGGTCAAATCCGGATGTACTAGCCTAGCTGATGCTTTCTATAACTGTGCTATCCACCACTACCTGTACCCAATTGTGCACCCCACATCGTCTATCGTATCATCTGCTACCCAATCCTCCACTTCTACTGGTGGTTTTTTCTATGGAAGAGGTAATGGAATCTCCACATAATCACAATGGTATTATGGGAATGCATGGAACACATCCTACTATCATCTAACTCACTCTAGGGGTATACACTCATGCTCCTATACCCTACACCCCTGGATCCATCTCAAAAGATGTAAACCATCTAGCTCCTCCTCTATGCTAGTGAACTCTTGGTAAGGTATGGCCTCCATATAATCTATATACATGACATGCTATCTAGTACCCACCGATAGTATGTAATATCCTAAGTCATCCCATCCACCCTCACCTACTCTCCAATCCATAGCTACTGCCTATAGCCTACCCTATATACACCCACCTCCCACCCATGTTGTGGTAGACCAAGTGGATGAAGGCACAAAATGTGCTCATATGCCAAACAATGTAATAGATAGGTATAACAAAGATCATATGGCCGTATCTTCCTGTAAGCTCACATTTCCATGTACAACTAAACCAAGTACGTTGGTGCCCATGCAAAATAAACCTTATCAAATAACATGTCCTCTAGGAATCCCATTAAGGCCTGTTGAAACCTCCCACCCTATGAGTCTGAAAGGAAAAAAAAAAACTAACAAAAACCATCATCAACACTGAAAAATGAGTCTCCTGCAGATGTGTTGTATACATCACACCATAATTGATACTCGCATTGTGATATGCCAGCTCTACCATGGTTAACCCAAACACCATAGCGATATGACCCACCACATCTAAAGACAAAACCTGATATAGTGGCTCCTCAATGATCGGAAGTCTCAAAATCCTATATATATCCTCTAAGGTGACATTCATCTCTCTCATCGACAGATGGAAGGTGTTGGTAGTCAGGTCCCATCTATCGAAGAGGGCTACTATCATGCTGTGATCTCAGGAAATCCCCCTATATCTCCTCACCATGCCTAGCTTGACTACCCTCATGTGCTATCACTCCTCGTCTGAGATGGTGGGTCTCATTTGCAATAACAAGGGTGATAGTCAGCCCATCATTGTCATTTTTTTCCTAACCTACATCATCAACACCCACACCAATTACTCATTTACTCTTTTGAATTTCTATTCAACAGTCAACCTTGCCTAATATTTGCCATGCCTTACCTAGACCATCCACCTTCACTGAACCTACTTCCCAAACTCATATTATTACCTATTTTCACTCCCACTCATTCACCTATTGACCTACCCAACTACATCCCTCCCACAATCATCCTATACCATCATCCATTACCCACACCCTACCCTAACACCGCTCTTTGCTACCCTACCAAACCTCCCACTCCCCTAACCAGCTTAAACCTATCTTCAACATTCAATATTAACATTTTCTAAGACTTTTTCATTTCATAAAGCAATCGACATTGGTCACCCTACCAATGTCGACCCCCTTCCATGACCATAGTGGGTTAGTTAATCGATGCCGACTGATAACCGACCGATGTTGGTTACTGATTTTTCCCCAAGGACAAACCCCCACATCTCCCCAATGTGAAAAAATGACAAAAATTCCTATTTTACCCACCCAAACACACCCAAATTGCCCCAAAGTTCATTTGCCCCCATAATTAACCTAATTCCACCCTCACATAGCCTAATTTACTCTCGATTTCAATAAAATTTCAAAAAACAAAATTTTCATTTTTCTTATCCTATTCTTCAACAAAAACCATGATTTAATCTTAAAACCTACCTCTACTCACCAACACCTTTGTGCTAGGATCTCTGGAGCCTACACTAGAGCACCCCCTAGTCCTTCTCCTATCTTTTCCATGTAAAATATATCTCTAAACTCTCAACCAATCAAAATCAATCAGGTAGCTACAAGAGGGCCCCCAAACTCACCTCTTATAACCTATAATATCTTGCCAAATAACTCGAGTAGGAATATCTATCACTTTTCTAGCAAATATGCTCTCCAAAATTCATTTTCTAACCACGCTACTACTTTAATGAGCACTTTTAGGTGGATTTTCCATTTTAACATGTCGTTTTTCTGATCGAAATCGATCGGGTCATGCCCTAGGTGACTGACATCGGTCACCCTACTGGCATCAATTTTCTTGTAACTGGCATTGCTCACCCTACTAAAACCCCATATGCTTCCTTTGCCCTAATTTTTTCCCTTGCTCACCTCTTTCTTACTGTCACAACCCTAATACCCCCTATAGGCTCACCTAACAACTTCACCACCTCACCCACTTCCTACGGTTGTTTATGGGCACATTTTCCTAAATACCTTTGGTAACCCAACCTTACCTTATTACCTTTTCCGAACCACGATCGTCTATATGACAATCAAAATTGCTTACTCACTCTACCATGCAATAATGTTACTTGTGTTGTTTAGCATACCAATCTTACCTTGCCTTATTTCTTTCCATTTATCTCGGCTAGACCAAACCTTTTGGTGTTTTGTAACACACCTATACGTATTCCTGCACCTAGCCTCGTTGTGTTTGTAGGAACACATCCTATACCTTAGATACCTAGAACACACCACCCTTGTTTGGATGAACTATCGACCATTAATGATTTAGTGTTTGTGTGCTCTTTAACCTTATGCCTTGTAGCATTCTAAGTGTGTGCATGCACTTTATTGACTACAGCTTCACATCACCCAATTTTACTTCACCTACCACCTTATCAAACACATCACTGGTTCTTCCTTCCACTACATTAGTTCTTGGTTTGAGGGGGATAACCTCCACCCATATATGGGGCATCCACTCCTTGTTTTTGTTGTCATTTCTCATTACTAAAAGCTACGTGAAAAAAAGGGAAAAATATAGACACAAAAAATTGGGACGACAGCCTTTAGGCCCCTTTTATTATATACCCCCTTACCGTTACCCCTTTCACATATTGTTATTAATCTAATTACCTATATTATATTAATTATTACCACACCCCTCTACCTCACCTCTCCACCTCACCTTGGACCCATTCTAAACCCATTTAATAACTAAGACTAAGTCATCACTCCCCCTAATCAACTGAGACTTCTTCTAAACCTAATATTAATTACCAATTACCTCTCCCACCAATTTCCGTTATCAGTTAATGAGAATCAAGACTCCTAACCCATAACCACTCTTGGATCACCGAAAAAGGGAGAGAAAAGGTTATTTTTAGCAAATAATACTATTTCTCCCTAATCGACGTCAGTTATTTGTCACCTGATGCTTTTCAAGGAACCAGCATCAGTTCTTTTAAATAAATATTTTCAAATCTTTTCCTAGGTTTTTGTTTTGGTTGGTATTCTTCTGATTTTCATTATTCGTTTGCATATTGGGCATTTGATTGGAATTTTGATTATCAACTTGGCACCAAAGCATCTACATCCTTCACAAATGACCAACCCACTACTCCACTACCTCAAACAACTTACACCGAGAACTACTTAGGATTTTTTGCCACAACATTGGATATCATCCCATTTATCCTACAAGAACCCACAAACCACCATCATCTACCAATATCTAGATCTTTGGATAAGTATCTTAACTAGGTTATTAGTTCTTAACTTTGGTTTTAGATCTCTTATTGTATTTTGTTGTACAGATCCTTTCTCACCCAAATACCATTCGTTTCCCATCTACCCAATACCCTACCAACCTGAACCTCTATGTTCCTCCAACCACCCTTTTTACCCCTATTGTACCTTCACCTAAATCCCTATACCCTATCCAAGACCTCCAAATCTTCTTTTCAATCAAAAATATCCCAAAACAACCTCATTTCTTTCCTTGGCACCTAATTTCCCCTACCGTGATTGGTTAGCCAATTGATCCTGGCTAAAACCAGTGACCGGTATCGGTTCCGAAACTGGCACCGATATTTGTGTATGATATTTTCCCCCTAAACCAACAAGCTCATTTACCCACCAAATACTCCTAAAAATCTCCCATAACTTCACCAACAACCAACCCACTACTCCATAGCCTCGAACGACTCACATAGAGAACTACTCAAGATTCATTGCCACAACACTGGATATCATCCCATCTCTTCTCTGAGCACCCACAAACCACCACCATCTACCAGTCTCTAGATCTTTAGATAAGTATCTTAACCAGGTTGTTAGTTCTTAACTTTGGTTTTAGATCTCTTATTGTCTTCTATTGTATGGATCCTTTCTCACCCAAATACCATCCATTTCCCATCTACCGAATACCCTACCAACCTGAACCTCTATGTTCCTCCAACCACACTTTTTACCCCTATTGTACCTTCACCTAAATTCCTATACCCTATCCAAGACCTCCAAATCTCCTTTTCAATCACAAAGAGCCCAAACCAACCTCATTTCTTTCCTTGGCACCTATATTCCCCTACCGTGATCGGTTAGCCAACCGATCATGGCTAAAACTAGTGATCGGTATCGGTTCCCTAACCGGTACCAGTCGTTATGTCTGATATTTTCCCCCTAAACCAGTAAACTCATTCACCAACCCAAAACTCTTAAAAATCTCCCATAACTTCACCAGTGACCAACCTACTACCCCCTTGCCTCACCTATAGATCTTGATATCCACCACCCTCTTTAAATTTAATCTTGTATTCACTATTTATATTAGATTCAAATTACTATGCTTGTGTGAGACACCCAAATTACATAACTACAATAGGACTCTCTCTTTCATGTTATTTATCAGCATGAATTTGTTTTTAAAAAACGTGGATTGACAACCTTCGAGGAAGCACCCCACTTCCTAGATCTAGCTTTCTCCATGTAATCCACCAATTGATGATATTAAATCTATTTTGTGGTCTTGATTTACTTCTCAGGTAGTCCTTCCCAAACAAAAAGGAGTTCCCTACAATCGGCTTGGTCTTCAATAACAATGCACAACCTCTTCAAAACCTCAAGGTATTCCTCACGTACCTTACCGTTACACCTTTTAAATCATTTTTTCATACAATACTCCTATGTGGTGAAACATGTCCTACAAAATAATGTTACCATCAATTGAGTAGAAAATTTTCATGTCAATTATGATCTTTTGGATAAGCCTGTACCTCTACATTGATTCCCTTCAAAGTAATCCATCTTAACCCACTTAGGAACTATGAGAAAACATTCCTATAAATCCATCACCCAAGACACCCGACTCCATATCATATCATAATTTGGGGATATGATGATGTAAACATAGATCCTACTAATGATATTCCCACATTTGATCACCTTGAAAAAGAATCACACATGCTTATTGAAGAAACTTTCAAAATTAACATCGATACACCTGAGGAACCTCACATAGTAATCATTAGAAAATGTTTATTTTATGAAGAACATGTTGAACGTACATAAATATTATGATATTTCATCAATGTATTTGCTTGGTCATACACTGATATGCCACAAATGGATCTTAATACAATTATCCACAATTGTGTGTTAAAACACGATGCAAAAACCCGTCAAGCATAATTTATTGAAAATGCACCCACATGTCACATTACTTGTCAAAGATGAGTTATAAAATATACTTGATGTTGGTTTTTCCCACAGGAAAGAAAACTAGCAATATACGTTTTTACACTAATTTCAAGGATGCCAACAAGGCTTTCCCTAAAGATGAATTCCCGTTACCTAATATCGATAACATTGTTGATAGTAAAACTAGTCTTGAGATGTGATCCTTTATGGATGGTTTCTCTAGTTATAATCAGATCAGGAATTTCTCAAGAAGAACAACAAAAGACCACTTTTACTACACCTTAGGGGACCATTTATTATAAGGTTATGCCCTTTGGACTAAAAATGTTGGTGCCACATATAAACGTGTTTATGAATTACGAATTCTTCTACTATACTCATGATATTGTAGAAGATTATGTTGATGACCTTATCGTAAAGTCCAAACTTCATAGAGGACCACATAAGTGTCCTATGTAAAATATTTATGCACCTCTCATAATACAAAATTTGTCTAAATCCTAAGAAATGTGTCTTTGGAGTCACATCAAGAAATGTTCTTTGCTTCAATGTCTCAAGTCGTGGTATTGATGTAGATTTGGATAAATTTAAATCCATTGTGTATATGCCTACCCCTTCAAACATAAAAACACCACCTATCCTTAAAGGTAAGATTCAAGTCATTTGACACTTCATCACATAAATTTATGATTGAGGTCACCCATTTAATCACCTCCTTAGGAAAGGTGTTACTTTTGACTAGGGAAGGAGTGTTGTATCACATTATAACAACTTCAAATTCATCTCCTCATAGCTCTAGTTATTTCATGACCACAACCAAATTTACCATTCCATTTATACATTTTTGCTACCAACTTCACTCTAGGAATTATTTTAGGTCAACGTATTTTCAAAAAATTGTGAATCATCCATTTATTACATCATTTGCACACTCATCACTTATGAGCTCAATTATGCACACATTGATAAAATTTTCTTGGCTATAATGTTCTCTACATAGAAGCTTTGAACATCACAATCTCAATCATACGACATATGTTGTTTCCAAAATGAATCCCTTGTATTATATGATGAGAAATATGCACCATAATAGTCATACATCCAAACAAATCATGTTTCTCATTAATTTTGACCTACAGTTCATTTTGCAAAAGGCTATTAAGGGATAAGTGAATGCTGATTAATTACCTGAAGCACTACTTATAAATTCACTACCACTAAATCTCAATCTTCTAGATGATGCCATCTTCACCATATCTAAAAGTGAATATTATATTTGTATATGTCAAATATTTATCAAATAATGACACGTGAGTACTTCCTTTATATCTATGCAAATCAAGTGTCTTCATAAACATCTAAAGGTAAATCCCCTTATATCTATATAATACATTTTCCTCATAAATTTGATAAGTATTGAATTTTTAGAATATACCATAAGTTGCACATTCTTTTGTAATTGTTATATACATTTTTATAGCTTTAAATTCTATAAGTTGTATTTCTCTCTTACGGGCCTCCAAAATTATATGACCATTCAATCTAATGAATTGAATTTATACTACTACCCTTTGTGTTGAGTTGTGAAGCTTAATTTGCTTCACTGAAATGCTTTTACAGACTTGCTAGAATACACAATAATTGACGTCGATTGAAGAATCACCGTTGGTCACCCAAGGACTAGTATCAGTCAGGTAAGGAGTAATTGAGATCAGTTTTCTTGTGTGTGACTATTATAATTAAGTTGTGGGAATTAGATATATCTTTAGTTGTAAAGTGAATCTAATGGTTTTAATTGCATAGCTAAAGTTCCCTAAGATTGTAGACATATATATAAGCATAAATCTAGTGTTTAGAAAGAGTAAATTCAATTAAGAATTAAGAGAAGTTTGTTTTAGAGACAAAAAGAGAAATTCATAGAGAAGAAAGTACAGGACATAGAAGAAGGTGTGGAATATTGAAAATATTCATTGTATTTCCTCTATGATAATAAATTGGTTGTTTCTTGGTGGACGTAGCCCATACTAGGTGAACACGTTAAATATTGTGTCTCTTCTTGTTTATTTCCATATTGATTGCTTTTATGATTAGATATGATTAATATATCTGTACAACCGGTGTGCTAACCCCAACAACTTGTATAAGAGATTTTATGTTTGAGGGTTGTGTGTATTGACAGATTTACTCACAGAGGGATTTCTGATTGAGTGGGAGAAAAGCAATGGGAGAAGAAGGAAAATTCAGAGTAAATAAATTTGACGGCCATGACTATCTATTATGGAAGATGTAGGTGGAGGTTTATCTGTATCAAAACTATTTATACTTACCATTGGATGAGAAGGTAAGACTTGCAAAGATGTCTGATGAAGAATGGAAAATTATTGATAGAAAGGCTATTGGATCTATAAGATTGAGCCTGAGAGCTTATGTGGCTTCAAATATTACTGAAGAAGGATCTACAGTAGAGTTGATGAAATATTTATCAAATCTATATGAAAAACCTAGTGCTTGAAATAAAGTATATTTGATGAAAAAATTGTTTAATTTAAAGATGTAAGAAGAAGGATCTACATCAAGTCATTTGAATGATTTCTAGTCTATTGTAAATCAATTAAAATAAGTTAGTATTCAATTTGCGGATGAAGTGAAAGTAATTTTATTATTATTATTTTTGTCAGATAGTTGGGATAACTTGTTAATGGTTGTTTTAGTAATACAACGTCTACTACTAATGTTTTAAAGTTTGACGATGTGGTTAATATAATCCTGAATGAAGAAACACACAGGAAAAGTACATGAGAATCATCATCTAGGAATTATTTGAATGTAGAAAGAATTGGAAGGTATAAGGAAAGATCCAAGAGCAAGAATAATGGGAAATAAAAGTCTAAGAATGGAAAATCTAAATCCAGAGGTAAAGGTATAATCTGGTGGAATTGTGGAAAGAATGATCATGTAAACAAGGATTGTTTGGTTTAAGGAAAACAAAGAGAATGTACCAGAGAAAGGTAAAGAGGAAAATGTTGCTACAAAATAGGTAATGAAATATTCCCTAATTTTCTCCTTGTATAGTAAAATTGGGTCACGGGTTTTAGATCCAGGAGCTTCTTTCCATGTAACCCCTAATAAGCGCTATTTAAAAAATTATCCAGAGTAATTTTGGGCATGTTTATTTAGGAGATGATGAAACATGTAATATTAATGGTAGAGGTGAATTTAATATTAAATTTTAGAATAGAAATACATGGATATTGAAATATGTGAGGCATGTTCCAAGCCTCAAAACAAATCTAATTTCTTTAGGATAATTGTGTGAAACTGGTTGCATGGTTACATTCACAGCTGAATCTTAGAAAGTTACCAAGGGATATCTTGTTTTAGAAATAGGAAATAAGGTAAGATCATTGTATATGTGTACCTGTACTACTAATTCCTTTTTCTATCCTATCTACTTCAAATTTAGATACAAGCATGTGGCACAATCAGCTAGGCCATATGAGTGAAAAGGGAATGTAAATCTTAAAGGCAAAGGGTAAGTTATCAAATATAAAATGTGTAGATCTTGATTTATGTAAGCATTGTAATTTTTGAAAGTAGAAGAGAGTGAGATATCTAAAAGTTGGGGAAACAAATAAGAAACATAAATTAGAGCTTCTACACTCAGATGTGTGGGGACCAGCCCAGACAACTTCTCATGGAGGATCCCAATACTATGTTACTTTCATTGATTATGTCACAAGAAAGGTATGAGTTTATTGTGTACATCGTAAATGTGATGTATTTGGAAAATTTTAAATTGTGGAAAATCCCTTGTGGAAAATGAATCAAATTCAAAGTTAAAGTGCCTTAGATCTGAAAATGGTGGTGAATACTGCAACAAGGCTTTAAATGATTATTTTTCAGTAAATTGAATACGTAGATTCAATGAATGGTTCTTAGAACACCACAGGAGAATGATGTTATAGAGAGAATGAACAAGAAAATCATAGAACATGGTAGATGCATGATGATACATGCTGGATTTCCCTTACAATTTTGGGTGGAAGCAGTAGACACGATGGTTTATTTAATTAAATGTGAAACTTCAAGTGAACTAAATGGTTGAATACTAGAAGAAGCTTGGAATGGAAAAGAGGTAAATATTTCTTTCCTTAGAGTATTAGGCTCAAAATGTTTTTTGCATATTAATAAGGAAAATAGAAAGAAATTAGATGCTAAATCCAAAATATGTACTTTAATTGGTTATGGCTTTTAGTGATTTTAGATTCTAGTTTTGGGATTTAGAAGGTTCTAAGATAATTAGGAGTCATGAAATTGATTAGAATGAAAATACAATGTACATGGATCAATTTTTGGTACCTAAAGGTGAATCGGTGGAGAAGTTTGTGGATGAAAATGAACTCTTGGATTTAAAATTAAAATGTATAGGTTTACATAGTAATCGGTATCAGTTTACCCCTGACCGACATCACTCCCCTGTACTGATGTCAGTTACAGAAGATCTATAATGGCATCGGTTAGATAAAACCGATGTCGGTAGAAGGTGACCGATGTCAGTTAGTGTCAGAAGTAGATACAAATCTACATGATGAGTAGATTGAGCCTTCAACACCCAAAATATCAGTGAGAAGGTCATAGAGGGTACACAGACCTCCAAAAATATTTTCACCTTCCTTGTCTTATTTATTATTGACTGATATTAGTGAACCAAAAATATTTGAAGAAGGAATGCAAGATAAAGCCCAAAATTAGTGGGAGAATGTCATGGATGAGGAGATGGAATCCTTAGAGTAGAACCAAATATGGAATATGGTTAAGTTTCTAGTAGGTATAAGAGCATTGTAGAACAAGTGGGGTTACAATATCAAGGAAGAAGAGGTGTGGAAAAATGAGATACAAGGATAGAATTTTAGTAAAGGGATTTACACAGAAAAGATAGTATTGACTTTGGTGAAATATTTTCTCCTATTGTTAAGATAACTTCTATTCATACTATATTGAGTTTAGTTGTAGTAGAGGATTTGCATTTAGAGAAACTTGATGTCAAGATGAAATTTCTTCATGGCGATTTAGAAGATGAGATTTATATGAATCCACTACTTGGGTATGAAGTCAAAGGTAAGGAGAAACTTGTGTGCAGATTGAAATAGAGACTATATGGGCTCAAGAAAGCTCTAAGGAAATGGTATATGAGGTTTGATAGTTTCATGCATGAGCATTGGTTATTTGAGATGTGAATTTGACCATTGTGTTAGTTTCAAGATTCTTGGAAATGGGCGTTATATTATTTTTTTATTGTATGTGGATGATATAATTATTGTAGGATCTAGAATGCAAGACATTGGGGAGCTTAAAGAAAATCTAGCTCACACATTTGAAATGAAGGATTTGGGATCTATAAAGAGAATACTTGGCATGAAAATTCATAGAGATAGGAAGAAAAAGAAGTTGTAGTTATCTTAGGAGCATTATATCAATAAGGTGTTGGAAAGGATTAATTTGTAAAATTCAAAACCTGTAAGTACACCTATGGTTGAACACTTCAAATTGAGAAAATATCATTTTCCTACATCACATAAGGAGGTTGAGTACATGGCATGAGTTCTATATGCTTCAGTAGTTGGGAGCTTGATGTATGTTATGGTTTTTACCAGACTAGACATTGCAGAGGTAGTGGGAGTTGTGAGAAAATTCATGGATAATCCGGGTAAAGAGCATTGGAAAGCAGTCTAATGGATTCTCAGGTATTTGAGAGGGACATCCAGAATGATGTTGTGCTATGGAGGGTCAGATACTTCTTTAGGTGGCTATCTGGATTCAAACATGGCTGGTGATTTGGATGGTAGGAGGAGCACCACTGTATATGTTTTCACAGTAGGTGGCATGGTAGTTAGCTGGTTTTCTAGATTGTAGAAGGTTGTGACCATGTTTACTACAGAGGATGAGTATGTTACAAAACTACAGAAGCTAGTAAGGAGATGATATGGATGGGAAGGTTCATGGAAGATTTGGGAAAGGAACACGAGGATTGCAAATTATACAATGATAGTCAAAGTGCAATTCATCTGACAAAGAACTCAGTGTTTCATTCTTCAGTTGAGATATCACTTCATATGACATGTACTCAAGGATGGGTAGCTAAATTTGGAAAAAATTCATACAAAGGAAAATCCCCTGGATATACTAATGAAGTTGTTAGTAAAGGATAAGTTAGTGATACAATCCACTTCTGTTGGTCTTTAAGTTTGAGACTTAAGGAGGGAGAAACAAGCTAAGGAAAGGATTAAAGGAAGGAGATGTATGGTACAGTGCAAAAATTTATCTCCAAGTGGGATATTGTTGAATTGTAGAGCTTAATTACTTCATTGGCATGCTTTTAAAAACTTACTAGAATACATAGTAACCAATTTCAGTTGAGGAACCATCGTCGCTCACCTAAGGACCAGTATTGATCAGGAAAGGAGGAACTGACATCGGTTAGGGATAACCAACATCAGTTAAGGCTAACCAAAATCAATTTCCTGTACATGACTACTATAATTAAGTTGTAGGAATTAGATCTATCGTTAGTTGTAAAGTGAATCTAATGGTTTTAATTGCATAGCTAAAGTGCCCTAAGATTGTACATGCATATATATGCATAAAGCTAGGGTTTAGAAGACTGAATTTAATTGAGTATTAAGATAAATTCATTTAAAGAGAAAAATAAAAATTTGTAGAGAAGAAATTACGGGACATCCAAGAAGGTGTGGAAGATTGCAAATATTCATTATATTTCCTCTCTGATGATAAATTCGTTGTTTCTTGGTGGACGTAGCCCACACTGGGTGATCAACATTAAATATTATGTTTCTTCTTGTTTATTTCTGTAATGATTTCTTTTATGCTTAGATCTGATTAATATATCTGTACAACCGGTGTGCTAACCCCAACACTCTTTGGAAAATAAAATATCTATTTTGTAATTAACATACCAAAAACACTTAATCCTTTATTTCCATTTTTGGTTACCACACAATAACACCACTTATGCACAAACTTCCATGAAGGGTTGAATTTCCTATTGGTAATGGTCAATTGTGCTTTCTTTAGGGATGGAGCTCCCTTTTCTTCAATATTCTCAAAATCATTGTTGATGAAATAGTCATCATCATCCATTGGATTTGAAATTTGAATGTATCAACAAGAATTCTTTGTTTCTAATTTTTTTTATCATTTTCTTGTAATTTATAATGTAAAAAAATATTTTAAACTAACAAAAAGTATAAAATTAAAAAAACAAATATATATATATATATATATTATATAATATATATATATATATATATATAGTTTTCTTTATCTTATCAATTTTAATCACAACAAACAACAACATACATTTTTTTTTGAAGGAAAAATATATTTCTAATTTTATAATAGGTTCCTACCATTTATAATTTTCTTTCTTAGGATATAGTGTAAGTATCTTATTAAATTATTGAAGAAATGTTACCTTTTATTCATATACTCTCATGTATCCTAATTGGTGTTGAAACATTCAAATCTTAAGAGTAATAAACCAGTGTACCCCGAGGTGGCATCCTCTATGTTTTTGGAGTCATCCCCTATAGGGGACATTTTGGGGATATGAGGAAGGGTAGGAAATGTTCCCCTGACATCCCCATTTTTTGTAAAGAAACAACCCCATAAATGAATTCTTTTGTAGGGGATGTTAGGGGACATTAGGGTATGGTTGTCTATACTTGATGTGGTAAGAGGACATTTAGACATCCCTCAACTGTACCAGGTATGACTAACTGTCCCCAATAAATTTCTACCTTTAATTTTTATTTAAAAACTCAATTTTTTTAAAAAAGATACAGGGATCCGCACGTTCCCCAAAACTCTTTTCCACTAAATCTAACCCTAAAATAAACACTTTAAGTAACAAAACTAAAAAATAACCTCATTCATGTCATTTTTCATTTTGTGAAGAAGAGATAAAGAAAAATAATCAATGAGAAGAGAAGAGAAGATCAATCAGTAGAAGGAAATAAAGCATTAGAATACATCATTTGAGGTAAGGTTAACATTCATTTTTCATTTGTTCAAATTTATTTGTGATTTTTAAATTTTTTTAGAGGATTAGGGAGTATTTTTAATGTTGTTTTCACTTGCAATATTTGATTTCACTAAAACAACAATGAACAACAATGAGGGTGAAGAGATTTAAATTCAACTCAATGGCCATATATGTGCTAAAAAGGTTCCTTCTAAGATTAGAAGTGTTGTAGGGACTATGAGTTCAAATAATCCATTTGAGTGCCCTTTTGAATTCCTCAAAGTTTATGTTAAGGGCCCATTCAATCCTAAAATACACTTTCACAATTTACAATAGCCATAAACAAGGAAATGAACAAATATTCAGGGGGTCTAGATTATGACTATGTCATATATGTAACAAGATATATATAGGGAAAAATATACACAAGTTTCCTCTCATATTTTGTGCATTAGTGGATAGGGGTAAAATTTTGTGGAAACATAACCTTAGGTGAGAAGTTCAAGGTGACTATATTGTATATGTAAGCTAATGCAAGAAATAAGAAAATGTCAATGGAGACTACTCAACCTAGTATGAAATCCCATAAGCAAATTGTGGTTATTTAGAGTAAAAAAGGAGAGTGTTCAACAAAAGGAAAAATAAATGCTTCTAGTGTTGTTGGGATGCTCGATATGTAATCACGGGAAATAGTTGAGTCCTCAATAAAAAAAATTCTATTCGCATGTCATACCATTTCATGTGGCACATTCTATCTATTTCAAATAGATGTTCAAAGATTTAATTATTGTTGGTTCCTCCTTTTTACCTCCTACAGAACATAAACTACACACTATCCTTCTTGATAAAGAGTTTTCTAAGGTGAGCGTGATGATAAAGGAGATGAGTAAAACTCAGAAAAGGATGGGTTGCTCTATCATCATGGATGGATGGACCAATATTATACAACTACCACTCATAGATATCATTGTGACACGTTCAATTATCTCTTATTTTCTTATATCTATTAATTGTTTAGGGAAGAGGAAGGATACAAAATTCTAATTGCATATTTTGAAAGATGCCATAGAAAAAGTTGGGCCCTCAAATGTTGTACAAGTGGTGACCGATTCAGCCAGTGTATGTAAGTTAGCTAGCCTACTAGCAGAGGTTTATTACAAGCACATTTTTTGGACCCCATATTGTGTTCATGAGTTGAAAAAGGAATTGAATTTTTTTGGGAAAATAGATTGGATGAAGATAGTGGTTATAGAAGATAGAGATATATAAAAGTTCATTTACAACCATTACACTTCACTTGCTCTATTCATGACTTTTTCAAGGAAGGATTTCCAAAAGCCTATGGATCTAGATACGAAATTTACTTTATTTTGTTAGTGAGGATGCTTCAAGTGAAGGAGGCTCTAAATTTAATGGAGTTTAATGTAGAGCGGAGAAGATGGTCATAGGAAAACATGGATGAAGAAAAAAGTATGAAACAAAACATACTTGATGATGATTGGTGGTCCATAATGAGGTAAGAAATTGTTGTTTTTAATATTTAATTAGTTTATTAATGTCTCTAACTTGTAAATTATTTTTAAATTTTGTTCTATGTAACTAATTTAATCTAATTTGAATCAAACCTTATTTCAGAGTAACTTACTGTAACAATGGTATTCAAATAATTAAGTACACTAACGTGCAAGAAATAATCATTCAAGAATGCAAAAATCTAAGAAAATGAAGGGGAGAATGATGAATTAGTTAACTCTTTGCAAGATCAGAGTGATCGAGATTGTGTGTTTCCTAGAACAAGATGGGAAAAATGTCAAAATGGCTCACCTAGGGTTCACAAACCTAGGAATGTATGAGACAGAAGTGCCTGCAGAAGGGCAGGAGTGCCCTAGACACTAATGACTTATATGGGCACTTGTATCTGCTTAGATTCTTATAATCTGGTATTTTTTGGGTTGGAAGGTCTTCGTTATTACTCACTCTTTTTCGCTCTGGTTTCACTTTTAGGTCATCGGTCACACCTGTAACTTGCAAAACAAACGAATACCTATACATACCCATAAACTACATCAAATCTAATATAAAAGATGCATAATGTGGAGTTGAACTAACCCCATCGGTCACCCAAAGAGTGAACTTATGACCAATTGTTGCACTACATGTTTGACTCCATAGAGTTCTCTCTCTATGTGTATCTATATCCTAGGTTTCCCTTATTAAAGTTGCACAATGATAGTGGGATAGATCTAGATTGTCCTAAATCTGAAAATTGTGTGTGATGGAATAGAATAAAATCCCCTCCTATGTAGTTTATGTATACCAATACAACCCTTGAAAATTATATATATGTGCTAGATATATACTTTGTAGTGTTCTTGTGCCTTTATGCAAGCTTAGGTGGTGATAGATAATTCTTATAGTGCATGGTCCCTTATATAGAAGAAGTAACTAACTAACTAACTAACTATATATATATATATATATATATATATATATATATATATACATAATTCCCTTGTTTAGATTTTGTAAATGAAAAAATGAAAGGCTAACCAAAAGTGTTAAAAGGTGATCAAGAAGTGAAAAGGACTCAAAATATTAAGAAGAAGAAAGAGAGGGACATGAGCACCTAGGTGTTTCTTTCTTGATTGGGTGTTAGTGTCCAATGTCATAAAAAGGTAAATCAGTCAAGTGCCGACATAATTATAAGATGTGTAAAGAGATACATAAATCAAAAAGCCAAAAGGAGTTATCAACCACTAGTTTTATTTCTTAGGAATCATGTACACATTAGTATGCTCTAAGATATATAAATATACTCAAGTGCATAGATTTTATGTTTACATTTATCCCCACTTTATTTGTTGAGTGAATACTCGATAATACTATTGAACCCTAGCGCATTGCTGTTGTCATTGATGTTAGGTGCATTGATGGCACAGGTGCGAGTGTTGAAATGAGGCTCAGTAAGGGGCATGAATGTTTATTGGTAGTGTCATAACAATGGTGGTTGGAGTTCTCAGAATGGACACATGGTGGTTTCTTGGTCATTTCAAGTTACTATAGGCTTGATCAGTATGGTAGGATCCCACTAAAGGTATGTAGATTTTTGGTGTGCTTGTCTCAAGTGTCCTACATGTTATAATTTATGTTTCTAGTATGTGAAATAGCTTATAGAGTTATCATCAAGTCACGAGGTGCAAGTCACAGTTGAATATAGATCGTTTAGACCTATCTCTATAGCCTAATGAGGTGTATGAGCAAAAAACATGTCATTGAAAGACTAGGTAGGAATGGGAAGAGCCTAGGAACATTTCCTCGAGAATTTATGAGCATATGCAGGGATTAATTTAGCTCCCGGAGGCACAATTCAAATGTTCACCAAAACTACCTTTGAGAACTAGTAGTGAAGTCATGGGAAAATGAGATTGGTTTGAATGGTACAGGAAACTTTATGAGGAAGTAAGATATGGAGTATTTAGAGGGATGTGTTATAGGGTTTCATGTCAATTTTTGAAGAATATTATGAAATTTATTCAAGTTTTACTAAACTTGGTTTCTTGAGAAATGGAATATGAGTACCCTATCTTCTTAGCATCCAAAAAACAATTTCGTGCCTCCTTTGGATAAATCATAGAAGTAAGTTTTGAAGGTCACTTAAACCATAAAATTTTGAATTTTTTTTTGAGGGAAATTGGATAAGAAACAAAGAATTTTTGTTCATTTTTCTAACAGGGGTTTTCTCTTCTCAAGCCTTCTTCTCGAAGTGATAGGAAGCATATTACTTATTTAACCTCCAAATCAATTGGGATTGTCATAAAAATCCTTAGAGGTGTAGTAGTATCCTTCTAAGTCAGAATGGTGGCATATTGGATCTTCAGGTCAAATTGCTCCATACAAGTTTTTCCTTGATTTGTAAATTTTTTACCATATTATCCCAAATTGAAAACTCCAAGATGATTAATCTGCTATAGAAGGGAGTGTGTAATGTGTGTTTATAGTTAATGAGGTTCATTGGTCTACTTAAGCACATATCCAGTGTGTTCTCAATCCAATCTCCTCTCCTACCACCAAAAATACTTTCAATCTATACCCAACATGGTGCTTGAAGAATCAATTTGGGGATTAACATGGTAATGAGCCAAGAAATGAATATAAACATCATATACATTTTCTATACAACTTGTTGACACAAATTGTTTGTTTGGTGAAGCATTGGGAGGTTAAAATTCTATAAATCCTAAATTTCCATGTTTGCCAAGCTAAGAAACTTGAAAAACAAATATGACTCTAATTAACTCTTCTTCACAACTCATACACAAGAGGTTTGTGATGATGCCTAGGTGACCTCTTGAAAAAATCTATAGTAGTCTATAAGGTAAGTGGAGAGTTAATTATAATAAGAATCCAAAATTGAAACTTCCTAGTGTTTCCTCAAGAGCTCATATCTTAGTCCTACAAGAGGCTTTTTTTCTTGCTTAGATTCCTCTAAGTGGTAGTGGTAGTGTTTTTAATATGTCTCCCTCTCATAATTGTATCTCCAAGATGATTAAGAGATTGTTACACAATTATGCAATGTTTTTAGGAATGAGTATGTATCTCTGTAATAGTTAGAAGAGCAAGCCCTCTCAACATAAAGTCATGAAATCATGAAGTTATTTTAGCATTAGTGTAAAGTAAGGGGTGTAACATGAAGTAAGATCAGGTTGTTGAGCATTCATATAAGGAGATTCATGAATTTATTGAAATACTAAGTGAGTTCATTATAACAATCATAAAGGGTTGAGACTGTATTAGTCGAGTTTGAGTCACTCCTTCCATTTTAGGAAGATAAATTCTTAATACTTAGAAATAAGTAATTCCTTGAAGTATCCTATAACTATGTTGATGTCAAGATGAAGTATAAAGTGTTTGTGAGCCTTCAATTAGAGAGTGAGGGTTTGTGTTTTAAAACCCTAGCTCAACATAGTCTATGGAAATCAAGCAAGGTTATGATCTCATAAACATGGTAGCAAAAAAATAATGGAGTTAAGGTTTTTTCAAGGCCACTATCATCCTTAAATGATGTATGTGAAGTTGTAACTAACTAAGAAAGTGTGTGTACTAGTTGAAACCTTGGAAATGTATCTCTATACTAAAGAATCAGTGCACGTCTTGTTTTGAAAGAGTACTTGAAGAAAATGGAGACAGTCTTCCTTTTTCTGAAGGTTGTAGAGTATATACATACTTCAAATATCCCTTCAAACCTAAGTCAAGCTTATGGAAAACATCCTTTTTTAGTTGATAAAGTATTTGCTGATATGATACATGACTGTAAGCATGAGGGTTTGAAATAAAAGTTAACAGGGAGCTGTATATCTGTATTGGGTTGATCTCCAACTTCAGATTGTTGGTGAAGTACTTCTACAACACTAATGTCCTATTTGCAAGCTTATATGAGCACACATATATGATGTTTTATCATGTAAAAAACTGTGATATCTTATTCATGCACCTAACTTACCTTAAAGGCTCAAATGCAAGAGTGAATCTAAAATAGTGAAGGTTGGTGTTTGAATGGAGAGTATAAAGGACTCTAAGAAAATTGTAATGTACACATTCAATGGCTCCCACTACAGATTAGGAAAATACATAAAATAAATTCAATCCAACTGTATAACATGATCAGTTACTATGTGGTCTGACTGAGTCATATTTTTTCATATATGTCAGCCAAATGACAGTTAAAGTGGTGGAACATGCATTTTGATCTTTCACAAGGATACAAAGAGTTAGGAATTTTTTTTATTAAGTTACAAAGGTTTATAAAGATCTATATATATTCCTTTGTACATGGATTAGGTGAGAAAAAATGAAGAGTCTTATGATGACAAAATTATAGTTAGTTACAAAGTATGTATTTTTCTTTCTTTCTCGAGCCATCAAATGAGAAGGTGAAGAGTCTTCGTAGTCAAATGTGAAAGGTCAAGAATAGGTGGGTATTGTGGATACTGTAGACACCTAAATTTCACTTTCACAATCCTATTGCCAAACATGCACAAATCACTCTCATTCTTACCAATTTTTTTATAATTAGTGATTTCCACTAATTAACTAATGTTTCTTACCACTTTGGCCAATTAACAACACATTTTTTACCACCCAATCTCTTTCAAATTCAAGATGCCACTTTATGATGAATCGTAAGTCAAAATCCTCTTCAAAACAAACAATTAGTGATTATTAGCTAATTAAGCCTATTTTCCCCTTGTTTTGGTCAATATACCCTAGTATTGGCTCAAACCCCTCTTATGACCACTCAAAATCACCCCACTTTCCTCCAAAACGTCTTAGCAAGATTCAAAATATTATCCCAGCCTCCTAGTTGGCCCTAAGCGGTTGATTAAGGCTCCCACATCTTAATCACTTGTTAATTCCCTAATTGTGATTAACAAAGATTAATCATGATTAGTAGTTCTAATCTAATTTGAGGATTTTTAGTCCCACATGCACCAAAATATTATTTTTTCTCAAATTGAAAACTATAAAAACAACTCACCTCATTCCTTTATACTTTACACCATGCTTTGATTTACATCTCATATAATAAATATGATTTATAGCCAAGCTCAATACTTTCCTAAAGAATTCAATGGGGTTAGTAGATGGATACCAAAAATGACCAAGTAGTCATTTGGAAAGGCCATTTCACCTTGTTTGGAGTAGCAACCATACTAATTTTAATTCCCTCTTAGGTCTATTTAGGCCCACGTTAGGTAATTGAACATATTAGTAGGCATGTTTAGTTAGATTTTGAATTAGATTCATGTTAGTTAAGCATTCATTTAAGCTTCTATCTTAATGTTACATTCATAGACTTAGAACCTTGACTAGAGGTGGCAATAGTTTTACCCTTCCTTATTTAGTCATGCAAATTTCTTTGTAAAGTTTAGGGTGCTTTCATTTGGCACGCCCGGTGTGAGAATACACCATTTTCATTCATTTTAAATCTTTTTAACTTAGTTTCAAAGTTTTTCATTTCATGTTTTCTAGCTTAGTTTCAATTTTCCTAAATTAATTTCAAGTTTTCTAGTTTAATTCTAATATTTTTATAGTACTTTCAAGATTTTTAGATTAATTTCTAAGTTTTAGAGTAATTTTCAAAGTTTGGTAGATCAATTTTTCAAGCTAGGTAGTTTTTTCAACTAGATTAGTGGTAGAATTTTTGTTTTCATGTTCTTTACAAGATATAAGGAGGTGAAGCCCTGTCAAACTTACCTCAAAATACCAAAGATTGGACCTTTTTCAAGAAATATTCTCAAAAACTCAGATTTTTGACCACCTATAGGAAAAAGGAACATTTTCTTGAGAAAGTGTGCTTGTGTTGGAGAAAAGGCGCATGTGCATCCAAACGTGTGCCCTTGCAACACTGGATTTTTGGCTATGAGTGTAAAGTGTGCTTATGCATGTAGAAGTGCACCTATGCCTCACTAGACATGCCCATGCATAAATGACTATGTAAAAAGTGATAGAGGAGCACCTATGTATTACTGTAAGCACTTTTTCACTACTCAGTGTGCCCACGCTCTACAGTGTGTGCCCATGTATCAAGGTAAATTTTTCTCAAATTTCATTTTTTTGTTTTTAGGATTACTGTCAGTTTTTAAGGGTTTTTAGATGTTGTTTTTGTCAATTTATTGATTTTAGAGAAATATTCCTAAAAAAATTGTCCTAGGGTTTGATAAGAGATTCTTGATTAAATTGAGTTAGGGTTTAATGAATGAGTATGTTTTCATACTTTTTTAAAGTTTTGAATAGGGTTGTGTATGCTCTTCTCTTACATGTAGTGTGATCTTGATAACCAAAAACACCCCTAACCACTTTTTTCTTCTTGGGAGTAAGTAGGAATGATCATCATTCATTTTGTGCTTAAGGGAACAAATTTACATTTTTGACATATACTTTATCTTTTAGTTTAATAGCTTTTTCATTTGATAAATAATCAAGGCTAAAATTTGTGTATGCTCTTCCCTTGCACCTAGTGTGATCTTGGGAATCAAAGCAATTTTAGTCTTTCATTAAAAAGAACTTGGATTAATTGGGAATAAACCTTGTTTTTGCAAATTTTTATGGTAGTTAGTTGATTTACATGAATTTTCATTGCTATATTTCTATGATATTGTGAATATTTTTGTACTAACCATTTGTGTGAAGTACATAAAATTCTTGTCAAAGAAATAAGGGATCTCTTCAAACCAAATTATAACATTCACGTATGATTGTAGATTGCCAAAATGAGTGCGACAAAAACCACATTAAGTCTTAAAGATTAAAAACACATCATAATCATCACATTGTATTTGCAAGTTTCGATTAAGAGCTACAACTCATCTGCTTAACTAGGACATAGCCCCTTTGACATAAGCCTTAGGCTATTACAATGGGGGTGGTCCTAGGAACACTAAAGTAGTTCACACAAGAGGGAACCCTGTGAACAAAACAGAAAAGTGATCCACACTACCGAATTGACTAGTACGCCTTGGTAAGATTAGAGTCAAATTTATTTCCATTGTGACCCCAGTGATAATACAACTTAACACACTATTTTATCATTATATTAGAAGGGGATAAAGTAAAGCCAATATACGCCAAGATTAATTAGTGTGAATTTCTTGGTAAATCAAACTCACAAAAGTAAACTTGTGAGACATAGAGAGAGAACCACCTAGGAAGCTTTCCGGCTTGGAGCCATTGTTTTTGTCTTAGTTGTTATACTTGAGCACTCTCACAAAGTGACAAATTTGTTAGATTCAAACCCTAGTTTTTTGAACAAGAGAAGTAATCTCTTAAATTTGAAACCACGTGATATTTCATCATGAAATCTACTTAGTGTCATTTTTCCCTAGTTTGTCACTTGTTCTAAGACAAAGCGAAACTCTTCCAAAATAACACCAAGTTTATTTCAACACCACTTGGTCTACTCCCTTGTTTTCTTGTTTCCCCTTTTTTTTGGAAAAAGGAAACAACATATACAAATACCCTTAGATATCACGTATTCACCACTTTTGTATTCTAGTTACGTAACTAGGTTGCAATACGAGAGCACAAGTGTTGAAAGTGTGCATGGTACATACTAACGATCTAGTAGGCCCCCCCTTATCTCAAAGACCCATGTTTGAGACTTATTATCATCGTAGTTAGGTAATTTCATCTTTGTCTTCTTTTGATTTGTTACCCTACCCGCATTATAGCCATAAAATTGAGATATTTACATCTTATTTCCATTGTGAAATTAGGCTTAAATATCTATATTGTCGTGTTACGCTACTCGTATGCATAACAATTTCTTGTTATACTTAGACATAGTTTTTACACCATAAATTTGTCTTGAGTTTTGTGAGTGTTAAGGTTACTTTGTTAGCATCACTATAATTCCATTTTGATACTAAAATATTGCTTTCTTGCAAATTTTGATTACGTATCCAAATAGTGTTGTTACACTGCTCACATTTGTATTGTCCATTTTATAAGGCTTAGACTTTTTCAATGTTTAGAAACTAGTTTTTAGTATATCTTGTTAGAATATCACATCAATATTCTCTTATCATTTAGGCCTTTTTTGTAGCAAACTTGACCTAACTGGTGATATTGTGTTCTCACTATTCGGTTTCAAACCTATATAGAAAATTCTTAAAGAGTAAACTATTTGTTGTGACGAAATTTGAGAATTTTACACCATTGTATTGTTCTAGAAAAACTTGTGTCGTATGCATTTCCTTGATAGGGTAGGTTATTCTTTATTCTTTGGTTTTTAGGTTTGTATTGACCTACTGAATTTGTGGCTATTGTATAATCACCATCATTTTTGATGACTTAGGATCGTTGCGCGGAAAAAAATTGACTAAAGGCCCTTTTTAGTAAACCTTAGTGGAAGTATTTCGCATTGTACCTCTTCTTTCGGGTATGCCTACTACAAGAATGGGATCCTAAAGATTATAATCTGATATATTTGGAGGTAAAAAACCCTCTTTTAGAGGATAATATCATGGCTGACCATAGTGGTGGAGAGGAAGATTCTCCTTATATGAATATAGAGTGTCCTCCCACCAATTTTGATGATTACATTTTAAAAAAAAAACATGAGGTTCTTATGTGTGTTATGGAACTAGGAGCTAAGTTACCTTCAACAATGGACCCTTTTCTCATTCCCACAATGGTCTAAGGAGAAGAAGAATTATCCTGACCTCATCATATAGTTAATGAAATATTAAACCCAGGTCATGCCTTTACTTTTGCGCTACAGAATATTGAGGAGGTACCTTTTGAACACGACGGAGATTACCGAGTACCTATTTTTAGAATATGTTGTGAAGACAACAAGGAACATGTTCATCATGCAAAACATTCCCCTAACTAAGATCGTAACGATGTTCCTATTCAAGAGGTGATGTTAGAAAAATAGGTCCAAGCCCTCACTCGCCAATTGGCAAGTTTGGATTCACATATACAAAAAGAGCAACCAAAAGTTATGAAACAAGATATACCAAAGACAAAACCTAAAGCTTCATTTCATGAATTCCTAATAAACAATCCTCGATGGGAGACACAAAGATATCCTTATGAAGAAATTATCATAGAGAATAGGGGTGGGAATACACCTAGATTTAATCCTATGTATAGACCTACGCCACACACACAAGATACACTCTTCAATCAAGAGTGGTCCACTATGAAGAATGCCCTTCTAGCCTTGTAAGAAGGTAAAAATAGTAACAATAAGAAATAATATTTTGATGATTTGTGCCCTTATCCATTTGATAGGGCTATGTTATAGGTACCTTTCCCATGACACTTCGATTTTCCAAAATTTGACAAGTATAAGGGAAAAGGTGATGCATGTGACCATATTAAATATTTTGTATATGGCATGCCAAGAGGTTGTGTTTAGTGACAATTATCTTATACACCTCTTCCCATGGAGTTTATGAGGACATGTGTTAGAGTGGTTAGTGTACATCTCCAAGGGATCCATATCTACATGTACGGAATTAGCCAAAAACATTTTACGACAGTTCTCATTCAATACTTAGAATGACATCACCATGTTAGCTTTCTGCAATGCCAAACAACAAAAACTTCGCTGCATTTTTACAATGATGGAGAGGATTAGCTAGCCACTTTCCTTGCTCCATATCCCAAAAATAGTTGATAAGTACATTTTTTCCCAACCTCCATCTAGGCATTACGTTCCATTTGCAAATGCATTGTAGAAACAAATTTGAAGAGGTAATCGAAAAAGGGAGTCAAATTGAAAAAACATTGTTAGCTAGGGGGACTCTAAAACCTTTCTCCCACAAACATAAAAATTCTAAATCTAATGATTTTTTTTTTTTAGCATAAAAATAAAAGCATGCAGTTAATGATGGGATAGTAGATTCTAAGCGGGGCAATCCATTCAAAACCACACACCTTTTAATCTTGTAAAGGGCAATCCACCTACCAAGTAAACACCATAATTATACCCCTCTATTTGAATCCATATTTTCCATAATAAAGTAGTTAAAGGCCGTAAAAATGGTAAAGTACCTTGAAACACAACCCTATGGGGATGGCACACCTAAAAAATCATGGTTTAGGGAGAATGAATTCTATAGGTTTCACCACATAAAGGGTCATAAAACTAACAAGAATTTAAGATTAGAAAACTATATTCAAGACCTAGTCAACAACGGTGATATTGAATTAGAATTCACTGCCCCTGTAAAATCTTCAAATACAAACTCAGGGATTTTCAAAGATAATTTTCCCAATCATGAAGAAAATAAAAATCTGAATTGGGGACAATCATCTCAAAATAAGAATGCTAACTATGTGTCAAACAAAGACCGTTTTAAATCCTTGATAGGTTATATTGACCCACTCATTGAGAAAATCAATACAATTATAATTAAAACAAGAGAGTGCACCATGGCAATGTAATGATTTTGTCTTGTTATAAATTATGAACCTATCCCCTCCTCCTCAAGAGAGTCACTATGATGTGTTAGATCAACCAGAGAAGCATATAATTAATATTTCTATCTTAGACCTTCTAAATATCTTTAACGTCGATAAGGATATAATTTTCAAAACCTTACATGGATCAAGAGTATCTATTAATGTTGACCCAATGCATTTACAAGCCATGGTAGTGCAAATTGCTTCAGCGAGACACATAACCTTCAGTCCAAAAAAAGCCTTAGCTGAAAATCCCTCACATAACCTACACTTACATATTGAGGTAATAATCAAATGTAAGAAGGTCAAGAGAGTGTTTTTAGATGATGGATTTGGTCTCAACATATGTACTCTCAAACTAGTCTGTCAACTAGGCTGCACAGAAGCTGATCTGGAGATAAAGGTCATTACCATCAAGGCATATAACAATGAAGAATGACAATTAGCTAGAATGATCACTTTCTCATTGGAAGTAGGTCCCATAACACATCATACAAATCTCCATGTCTTGGACCTAGAAATCCCTTATAATATATTTCTTGGTCGCCCATGGATTCATGCCATGCAGGTCGTGCCATCAATGTATCATTAGTGTTTAAAGTTGTGGCCGCCAATGCTTATTATGAGATATCAAGGACGTGGTTGCAGCCACCAAGAACAAGGCCTGTTATAATATCTTTCAATAACTTGTCACATGCTAGGTAAATAAGGTATTGGCATACATTTGTATGAGTCTCACCCTTCAGATAATGAGTATGATTATTCTGAGAGTGAGGATAGTTTGTCTAGAAATGAAAGTGAAACAAATTCTTGGTGTAGTCTTTATGAAGACCTCACCTCTGCAAACCTATTCTCTAACATGGTTATCCTTACCATAAATCATGTTACACTAGATGTATCCCCTATAAATATGACATTAACCCTCATCTACCCATCACTTGTGAATTGGGATCAACAACAACATGTACCTATTGACATGTTTCAAAACAATGAGGCTATTAGCGAGTTCTTAGGCATCACAAATAAGATTCCAAGAAATGATCACAAGAAAGGATTATCCATTCATCTTATCACATATTCATACTTCGGAGAGGAGGTAGATTTTTGTGGACACTTAAGTAAAAAAGTGAGAAATGGTATGAGTTCTAAAGAAAAGCCTTGCGGAAATAAAAAGGGGAATTTCCATAGTGAAAACCTCTTTGAGGCACTTGTGGAAAAACAAGTAGAACAACCTATGGAAAAGATGGTGTACCCATATAAAGATGAGGATCTCCCTAAAAAACCTTGTATAGAGGAGGATATCAATCTTTCTCCTGATCTTATGCTCATAGAGGATGAGTCAAGTCTACTAGTAGAGGATATAATAGATGTTAATATCGACATGAAGGAGCTTGCGAGGGTAGTTAAGTTGGGAGCTTCACTCTCATGCAAAGAACAAAAAACATTCACAGGACTCTTAAGATAATATGAAAACATCCTCACTTGGTCTTACGCTCACATGCAAGGACTTGATCTTGCATTAGTAGTACACAATATTGTTGTCCACCTAGATGAAAAGCATATTAAAAAAAATCTCTGAAAGATGCATCCTCGCATCACCTTGCTGGTAAAGGAAGAGCTAAAAAGGTTATTCGAAGTATGCTTCATTAAGAATATTGACTACTTAGAGTGGATTTCTAACATTGTACCAGTTTTAAAAAATCTAGTCGGTATTAGAGTGTGTACCAATTTCAAAGATATAAAAAAATATTGTCCCAAAGATGAACTTCCTCTTCCTAACACCAACATGATCATCGATTCCATTGTTGGTTATGAGATTATATCACTCATGGATGGCTTCTAAGGTTATAATCAGATAAATATTGTAGAGGAATATCAACATAATACAACTTTCACAACCCCCTGGGGGAAATTTTGTTACCAAGTCATGCTCTTAATCCTAGAGAATGCAGGAGCTACATATCAAAGGGCGGTGATTATAATATTTCATGATATGATAAGTGGCATCATGGAATATTACATAGATGATATACTAGATAAATCTAGAATGTGGGAAAAACACCCCAAAATTTTGTGGCGTATATTTCAGCTCCTAAGGGTTACAAATTCCACTTTAACCCAAAGAAATGTGTCTTCGGTGTGCTATTTGGGTAATTATGAGGATTCATTGTGTCAAGGAGAGGAATAGAAGTGGACCTCACAAAGGTCATGGCTATCAAAGAGATTCCTCCTTCTAAGAATATTAGACAACTACGTAGCTTACAAGGGAAAATTTAGGCCATCAGAAGGCTTATTTCATAGCTATCAGACAAGTTTCATACATTCACACATCTTCTTAAGAAAGATGTTAATTTCATCTAGGTTCTATAACAACATCAAGCATTTTCTTTGCTAAAAGAATACTTGGCTAAATTGCCCCTTCTCATATCACCCATGGTAGGAGAAGCATTATTTCTTTACATCTCTGTTACATATTTTGCAATTGGGGAAATATTGGCCCAATATGATAAGAGTAGAGAGAAAAGGTTATATACTACATAAGTAGAACATTGATAGAATATGAGCTCAACTATCCACAGATCAAGAAGGATTGCCTAGCCATAGTGTTTACTTTTCAGAAGCTACACCACTATATTCTCAAAGATAAAATCAAAATTATTTCAAAGGTCGATCCTTTAAAATAATTACTATCAAAACCCACCCTAACTAGAAAGATGGCTAATTAGATCATCTTATTAAGTGAGTTCGACATTAAGTACGTTCATAAAAATAGTTTAAAGGACAAGTTCTAGTAGATTAGCTAGAAGAAGCTCCACTTCCAGGTACTGAACCCTTGAGCCTAGAATTACCAGATGCATCCATCATGTGCCTTGAGGAATTCATCATTTGGAAACTATACTTTGATGGCTCCTTTACCTTTCATGGTTTAGGTGCTAGAGTTGTGCTAATAACTCCTACAGGAGACTTGATTCCACAAGCCTTCCAACTTAGATTCCCATGCACAAATAATATAACGAAATATGAACCTCTCATCATAGGGATGAAACTAGATATCAAATGGGATATCAGACGAGTTAATTTCATTGGTGATTCAATGATTATTATCAAATAGGCCACAGATGAATACACGACCAAGGATGAAAAGATACTTTCATATAAAAGAATGGTCAATTCCTTAAAAGAGTTATTCGAACAGACACATTTGAGTAGATATTGAGAGCACAAAATAGAGCACTAGATGTTATGGCTATAGTAGGATCCATGTTGAGGATTTTTCTAGGTAACAATGACATGCCATTCTTCATTGAAAATATAACAAGAGCATATGATATACCAGAATCTTGTTTGGTGTGCGGGGTTGTTGGTCCCTTTTCCCCATGGTAAGCTGAAATATTTAATTACCTCCATGATGGAACCTTTCCCACTAACATTTCTCATACTGAAAAGAACACCCTCATCTAGCATATATCCCGCTATACCATACTTTGGAGAACTCTCTTCCATCGAGGGCTACAACGGGAATCTGTTGTAATGTTTGAGTTCAAATGAATCTATCCAAGGAATCAAAGATGTACATGAAGGCATCTGTGGGTTTCATACTAACGAGATTGTCCTTGCAAAGAAAATTCTTAGAGAAGGATATTATTGGCCTACAATGGAGCATGACTATTGTAATCATGTGAGGAAGTGCATGGATTGTCAAAAGTACAGGAACTTGATACATGCATCGACGTAATCCTTGCATCCTGTCACAACCCCTTGATCATTCTCAAAGTGGGTCCTTAATCTAATAGGAAAACTTAACCTTGTTTCTTCAGATGAATTCATCATTACTGCAACTGAATACTTTATGAAATGGGTAGAGGTTATTCCTCTCACCTATGTTGAAGGTGTTAAAATTTATAAATTTATCATGAACCATATCATTTGTCGATATAATATCCCTTCTACTATTATCACTGAAAATGGTAAGCCATTCAAAAATTAAAATGTGAAAGCACTCTACAAATAATTTCAAATTTCCCTCAAGTTCTCGACCCCATATTATCCTCAAGGTAATGGGCAAGATGAGGCTTCCAAAAATACCCTCATTCACATTATGGAGAAGATGGTGAATGTTGGGCCCTTGGAATATTGACCAAGTATGAAGGTGCGTAGGCACGTGGGATCCCAATTATAGAATGGTGTGCAAGGAAAAATTGTGCAGGAGAAAGGTTTAAGGAAGCACATAGCACGCACGATGCTTGAAATGAGGTTTGGGACTTAGCCAATTTGAGTGCCCAGGGAAGAACATGTGAAAATCGTGATTGGTTGTGTGCAGATAAGATGCCAGCCTGACGATAGGATAGCCCAAGAAACAACATGCCCCGGATGGAATCTTCTAGAAGATCATCATGAGATAAAGTAGAAAGCTCAGGCCTGGAGAGGCATGCTCACATGAAGGACCATAATCAAAACTTGGCATCCAATCCAAGGGTGCTGGAAGGTGAGTTGGCATCCCGAGAAAGCTATAAATAAAAGAGCCTGTGGAGTAGAGGATATACTGATATACACATATACATCTTCAGACAGAGATGCATCTTCATAGAGATACATGGAGACATATAGACATATGGGGAGATATACATAGGGAATAGCGGGTTAGAAAGTGAGTGGAGCTCTACAGAATTGCTGCGAGTGGATATTTTGGGTTCGGAAAAGAATGTACTAAGCATGGAAGTTGTTATTTTCTTTTTTTAGCTTAGCTACATATGTCCAGTGATACACATGACTGCGGTCTACTCTCTGTGACACTCTATAATGAACCAATGAATATAATGAGGTTACATGTTATAAATAGACATGGATATCAATGGTTTTAATGCATATTTCTCTCATATGAGTTCTCTATCCTTTCATGCTAAGAATGGATGTTTGCATATTCCTTTCTGTTATAATATATGTTCTGGATTATGTTAAAAGCCTTCGGTCTGAGTGACTGCAAGGATCTGGAGGCCATTCTAAGCCCTATGGTTCTTGTTTGTCTTAACTTCCTAAATACTCTTACAGTAATCATAGATGATGCTTCTCACTAAACTCACATAAAAGAGAGACTCAATACCCACGTGTGCCTTGGGTGAGCACTCAGCTTTTACTGGGTGATAGGCCGATGTGCATGGGGTTTCTTCCTTTTTTGATAGGAGTAAAAATGACTACATCTTGGTTCCATTTCCGGGACCTCTTTTCAAAGTTGTAGTGGGATATAACATACATCATGATCAGTGGAATGAGTAATGACAAAGCAGTTGACATTGGAGAATGTTGAATCGTGGTTCAAGAGCACAGAGGATGAATTTTCTTAGATATACAACACTGGACCTGAGTTTAATGCACGTAGATGGGTAGAAGAGAACCTCTACCATGATCTATATGATACCTTCTTCTGCTGCTTCCCAGTAGAACTATATGAATGGCTTTCAGCCTATACGTCTAGATCAAGTTGGCATTATGGATCACATGTATGGGCCAAAGAAGACTACCAAAGGTTGTAGGATGTAGATCTGACGTGGACCCATGCTGTAGATCATTGGTGGAGAGGAGTACTGACTAGTTACACTCTAGAGTATGCCATTTCCAGGTATTCTTGTCCAGAGGTTGCTGAACTTTGAATTTCTATGAGAACCTAGAGGAACGTTTCTACGTGCTATTCCTCTAGCTATGAAGATATTGATGGTTACCATGAGTTTAGAGGCTTTCCCAATGGTTGGCTAAACCATTATGAGTGCTGGGTAAGGGAGCTTGGGTGGAGGAAGATGGCAGATATCATGACAAAAAAGGAGAGGGAAGAAAAAAATGGCTCAAGTATAGTGAAGCGCGTGAAAGGGAGATTGTTAGATGACACGAGGCTGCTAGTGTGATGGATCTATGGAGACAAACATTGTGGGAAGGAGTTTAGGTTCACACAGAGAACATGGAACCTGAGTGGTCTGTGTTACCCCATCTTGGAAAGCACATAAGGGAGACACCTTCAACTTCTAGTGAAAGTTCGTCACATGGAGAGAGGAGAGTCATTGGCACATATCTAAACCCACCCAGTGACCGAGCCCTGGCACTTGGTTTTCCCGATCCAGGAAGAAGTGTTATTGACCTAGTTGATATTAGTGGAAGAGACAGATCCACGCCTAGGAGGTATAATTTTTTAGTTCCTTCTTCTATGGCTGTACATATTCCAGTATTTGGAGGAGTCTTTGGACAAGGGGAAGGTATACAAGCTTTCGATGGTCTCACATCAGGGAGTGGCGTGCACGATACAAAGTAGTGGTAGTGGGGCACTATCACAGACCATCGATGCATAATTCAGTGGGACCATGGGGGCACTTGGCACATCTCTTATAGGCCCTATTGGACCCAGTGGTTCTAGTGGATCTGGTGGCTCTGGAGGCACAGTGACCTGGTGGATCAGGTGGCAGAAGGAAACACTTGTAAACCAAGGATCAAAGCTCGGGAGGATAGGGACCCTAGCCACCACGTCAAGTATTCTTTGAAATGTCTCTGCATTTTCCAGATTATAGGGGCATTGAGGATGCATCAGGAACATGTTCACAAATGTGAGCTACTATGGCATGCGAAGGGTATCACAACCCCATAATGAAAGGCTAGTCAGTTTGCAACCACATTGCAAGGGCGCGTGGACATAGCTGGTATAGAAAGTATGACCCTCATCAAATGGTGGTGGACTATACTGCCTTAAAGAATGCATTCTTGGTAGAGTTCCACATTGCTGAGTTCGAGTAGAAGACCATCAGTGCTTTGAAGGATATTCAGTAAGGAATGGTAAATAGTGTACAGGAGTATGTTGCATGCTTTAAAACTCTCTTGTCTAAATTATCATTTCATATCCATCCTTCTCAACATGCATAGTGGTTTTTTTTGATTATTGATCACCCCTTTTAGAAGGGCCTTATCTCATTAAGACTTTTACATACCCGCACGTTAAGCATTGGAAGATTCCCTGCATGTCGAGGTTGTTGGTAGTATTGATATTGGTGTTAGCCTATTCTTAGAGGCTCAAATTACTGCTATGCTCAAATAATTGGAAAAATTATCTACAAACATAGCATCCATGAGACTTGTAGTGGTTTTTGGTGCATAGATTGTGAAATAGAGGGACACGTTAAGGATAATTGTCCCTGGAGGATGGTACGTGCTGTGATAGTGGATTGTGAAATATGTCATGGGGACCATGATGCAAGTAGATGTCCCTTGTTGTAGCATGCGATCAAGAAGAATGTATCTTGTTATTGCAAAATTTTCACCTCCATACACCCAAGATACTAAGGAATATAGGATTGTTGATAAGATCCATGGGGCCATTGATCAAGTGGGTGTACCAAACCAGTATTGCCAAAGGTTCCAAGGATAATGATCATCACTGTTATGAGGAGCATGAAAAAGGAGGCACACGTGTGGAAGACGTTTTTGAGGATAATTCCATCAGTCGAGGTAACCACAGAGGAGGAAGGAGTGAATTCTTACGCAGAACCTGTTTCAAATGTATGAATCTACAGAACATTACAAATGTGAGTTCATGGACCTGTTGTAATGCCCATGGTGCAGAAAAGAAGCACAAGTATGTGGAGTGCCTAGAATTATTTGAGCATATGAATCAACAACACTAGAAGGACAAGGTCACTGTGATGATCAGTATTAAGAAGGTATACATACAATGGATTCCTCTGGGTAATACGGGATGAAGGTTTGGAGCTTGTCTTTGGTAACAACAAGGGCAGAATCCATGCATGTGAGAGAGGTACCAAGACAGAAAAACCCTGGTTTAAAGAGAGGAGATCATTCATGGAAAATATCTAAACCTCGCACATGAAAAGGAGATATATCAGGACACCATGGATGTTATTCAAATCTTAAAAAGGGAGATCCAGTATCTAATGCAGCAATCTAGGAGGTAGGAACAAGGAAGGAGAGTAAAGGTGTAAAAGGATGACCTAGATGAGTTTAAGGAGGTGGGAAAAATGCTAAGGCAGGAGAATATCATTCCCTTGCTACGATCTTAGTTGAGAGAGAAGGTACCACACACTGGAGAATAGTTTGAGAGACAGGTATTACACGCGAACCTTCCCCATCACATCCTCAACTATGACAAGGAGATTATGTTGAATGTAGTTGTAGATGGATGGCTCCTCAACAATATCCTCATTGACATTGGTGAGGAGTTTAATGTTCTAACTTTGGATGGATGGCATTAAATGGGAAGACCTGCATTACAGCCATATTTGAATGTCTTATATATGGAAAACAAGACTAAGGAAATTCCCATCAGTTTCTTGAGGGATACAGCTATTATTATCCAGGGAGGCAAGTTTATTAGGGACTTCGAATTCTTGGCGCTCACCGAGGTAGACAATTTCCTAGCACTACTTGGGAATCCTTAGTGTTACAAAAACAATGTGGACCTTCAATTTCAACAAAGAGTACATCAGATTCAAGAACAAGGAGGAATGGGTCATTATACCACTGGTTGATGGGAAGTCGATGCCCTATATTGAACCATTGGGAGAAGAAGTTCTAGACAAGATTTATGTGCACTCAATCAGAGACCTTGAGATGATACACCCTACTAACAGAGTTATCCAGTTTGAAGATGCTCAGTTAGTGAGTGATACCACCAGTCTAGCATGTGATAATTGGGTGCATGGAACTTACAAATTAATGGGATGACAATTGAGAGGGTCGGTGACCAAGGTAACAAAGGCATGCACTATTAGGCACCTTGGAGGAAAAGAACTACCCAAGTATTCAGGAGGAGCCTTCCCTGAGATCTTTCTGCAGGAGGTAGAAGCTCAGTGGAAGAATGAGAAGGAATAGAGGGAGATGTTAAGTTATGTCTTTCTCGGCACAGAAGCTCAGTGGTGGGCCACACATCAGGAGAGCCTTTTAGAATGGCGTAAGGTAAGAATTGATCTCTCTGTCAAATTTTCTAGGAGTAATGTACCAACCATCATCAAGGACTACCATGGGAAGGAGCCCACCTCTTTCCATATCCAAGAGTGTGAACATGTCTAGAGAGAAGGTGTAGAAGCTTTTCTACCATCCCTCTTAGGTGCACAAGTTATATTCTACACTGGAGGGTTGTGTGCATGCATGGTACATTCATTTGGAGACACACCACCAAAAAAGGAATTGGCAAGAGCTTGTGGCTAACCTTATTCAAACCTTTGAGTATCAGAGTACCAAGCCATCGAGTTGATAAGGCCTTGCAAGGTATCAAGTACCTTACCATGGGGGATAGTGCCAGGACAAAAGATAGGCTATTGGAATTACTAGGTGAACCAATATTAGAGGTGAGCTTTGAAGAAGTTGAGGAAGCAGAAGAGTTACAACTTGAGCACGTGTTTGGAAAAATAGAAGGGAAATTTGGTATATGTGATTGATGGAGAGGAATTAGAAAGCTTAGATGTTATCCATTCTATAGGGACATGTGAGGTAGTGGACAGTGTAGATGCTCACGTGTGTGCCTACCATGAGCCTTTAAAGATGAAGAAAGTTAACATCAAGGTTTAGAAGAAGAACCTAAGGAAGTCTATTATTGGGTGATTACTAGATAGAGAAGGAAGTATCAAAGGTCATGATCTGCTGAATTTGAGGATTTATTCCCACACATGGTACCATGAGCTCAAAGGCATTCACACTTCCTTAGGGGATAATGAAGATAAAGTCTTAAGGAGGGTGCGCGACCTAGAACTAGGAAAAAACCCTACTAGATGAATCCCAATTTACACTGTGAAGGTTAAGGAGGAAATAGACAAAATGATAGCTTCTAGGATCATTGAGGAGTGGAAGAATCAGAGTGGATAAGCCTTATCGATGGTAATCAACATTACTCCAAAAATCAGGATGGGTGGCATTAGGATTTGTGTGGATACTATAGAAAATTTAATGCATTTTGTGTCATTGATCCATTTCATAACCCCCTTCACTGAAGAAATTTTGGATCCTGAGTCACTGGGCATGAAATTCTACTCCTTTACGGATGGATTTTTAGGGTACCACCAAGTCCAGATCGCAAAGGAATTTGACCAGAAGAAGACAACTTTCACCACCGAGTGGGGAAGTTTTGCATATACGGTCATGCCCTTTGGGTTAAAGAATGCACCTGCTGTCTTTTCGTGCATAGTGGTGCAAGCATTCCAAGACTTCATCCATAAGTTTCTTTAGGTCTATTTGGATGACTTGGACAGTATATGGTCTAGTTAAAGACCATTGTGACAATTTGAGGTTAATGTTTGAGAGGTGTAGGCAGTTGAGGATATCCCTCAACATTAAGAAATGTGTGTTTGACTACCCCCTTTGGGACTTTATTGGGGCATATCATATGTAAGGAGGGCTTGCTGGTAGATCCCACTAAAGTTGTAGTTATTATGGGGTTAAGGGAACCTACTAGCCAGAGCATAGTGCCTCAAGATTCCTTGGGCATGCATGGGCTATTATAGAAAATTCATTAAGGGATATGCCAAGATTGCCTTGCCTTTAAAGGAACTGCTTAGACATAAAAGTTCCTTCCATTGGGGAGAGGCACAGAATAGAGGGTGTTTGATACATTAAAAGATAGGCTTATTACCGTGCCTATTTTACAGTTTCCCTCTTGGGACAAGCCCTTCCATGTTTATGTAGATGCCTCAGGGACCTGCCATTGGAGCAGTGCTTGCACAACCAGGTGAAGGGATTATTGATCATCCTCTCTTGTTTGGTAAGCAAGGAAGCTGACACCAACAGAGAAGAATTATACCACAACCGAGCATGAGGCATTGTCAATGATCTATAGCATGCTCTTCAAGTTTTGATTAAGTATATTTCTGGCAACACCCTTTGTGTTCTACACCGACCACATGGCATTGAATCTATTTTGTAAACAAGCCCTTATTCTTTTCTCAAGGGTGCATCTATCGATGGGTGTTATTGTTTCAAGAATTTGAATTCACCATTGTAGTGAAACCCAGGAAAAGGTAACTGTGGGCCTGATCATCTATCAAGAATTGATTCAATGGAGGATGCATAGAGTATTGAGGAAGAAGTGCTAGATGCACAACTGTTTAGGTTGATGGTGCGTGCCCTCAGATTTAGAGGAGATTGCAGCTATTCTTAAAGGAAGGTGTGGCACCGATGGAATGAAGGCATTGGAAAGTAAATAGTTAGGCCATACATGCACACAGGATCCTACATGTTAATTAGTGGAGACTTATACAATAGCTTAGGACGTGATGAAGTTTTACCAGGTGTGTATTAGAGCATGAGTGCATCTGACCATCATGGAAGAAGCACACAGAGGAAGTGCAGGTGGGCATTACATAGGTGATGCCACCACGTGCAAGATTTTAATGGTCCTCCAGGATTATGGTGGGAAACCTTGTACAGGGATTGTAGAGATTATTGTAAAGCATGTGACCACTATCAACTTGCATTGGAAAACCAGGAAGGAGAGATGAAATGCCTTTTACACCTATCCCTAGCAAGCGGAGCCTTTTGAAAAATGGGTGATAGACTTTGTATCGGGACCTATTGCACCAGTAACGATGCATGAGGACTGGGTCACATTATGTCATCACTTGCATGTATTATCTCACAAGGTGGGCAGAGGTAGCCCCAACTAAAGATTGCATAGACAGCAACAGATGACAAGGTTCTTATGGGAGAACATTATCACAAGGTATGGATGTCCAATTGAGTTTGACCAGTGATAGGGGTACACATTTTCTGAATGAGACCATGAGGATCCTATTATCAGAGTTCATGGTGGCTCATCACAAGACTACACCCTATCACCCACAAGCAAATGGCACCGCGGAAGCATTCAACAAACATACTGAGTCATACCTTGACCAAAATATTTGATGTTGGAAGACAAGATTGGGATGACAAGGTATCAGCAGTATTATGGGCTTACAAGACAACATATAAAAGACTAAACAAAGCCACACCTTTTTAATTGGTGTTTGACATGGAATTCTATTTTAACTCGGTAGAATTTATGTTGCCTTCTCTATGAATAGCACACGCAGGAGGGTTAGCTCGATGAACAAGCACTAGAAGAAAGAATTGAGAAGCTAATGAAACTAGATGAGAGATGATCACTTGCACTGATGGAGCCAAACAGTGGAAAAGGTGAAAGCAAAAGGCTTGGCATGATCTATCCATATTATGAAATAAGAAGTTTGAAGGTTGGGCAGATGGTGTTACTATATGATTCCAAGTTTCTAGCACCATCCTGGAAAGTTTGAAATTCCATTGGTTGGGTCCTTACACAATCTCGTACATCCTTGATTCGGGTGCATGTCCAGTTACAAGTGCTTGGATGAGACAAGAACACCTTGGAAACTTCAATGGGAGTAGGCTGAAGCCCTACTATAAATAAGTCTTCTTGGTGTTTGTAAATAAGGTAGTTTTTCTAGTTAGTTTAGAAGTTTCCTTTATGCATTTTTCCCCCTTTTTGTGTTTCCCTTTCATGTTGTTGTTTTGTTTTTGTTCCTTGAAGCACCAATAACCTTATTGCTATTTTTGGAGAATTTGTGAGTGCCGCAGAGGGCCATGCATCATTTAAGTGTGGGGTGGAGAAAGATTGAAGAAGCACATGATTAAAGTACAAAGAAAGTTGTGTTGAAAAGCCTTGTTACTCCAATGCCCTGGGTTGAAAGAGGTATATAAAGAGAAGATAAAAGAATGGTTGGTGCCAGGGTAAAGCTAACCTGTAGATCCCACTGTACTGATAAGGAGAAAATCTACATTTGAAAAGTAACACGAGGTAGGTGAGCAGCAAGGATCAGGACATGAAAGAAGTTCCTTCGTGATGTTGGTTACATGTGCACAGTAAGAGTTTCCTTCAGGTTGGACATTGGTTGTGCACTCAGAAGGTTGGAAGAATTGCTTTAAATGAACATTATGGGGGTAGGTAAAGTAGCATTTAATGATCAAAAAAGTGAAGAACTATAAATAAAGACACTGCTTTTCTTAAAAAATCCACATTAAATGAGCAAGGTATGGTGGTAGGTGAAGTAGTCATTTAATGATCTTAAAAGGGAAAAATTATAAATAAAGGGTCGAGGCACTTTCATGAGAATTTCAAGTTAGGGTTTGAAAAACTAATAGAGAGAAGCGATTATCATGCATTCGAAGTGGGAAAAAAGATAGGGCTTTTAAAATTTGATCGTGTGAAGAAGAACCATCACCCAAGCAAGGATGAGGCAATGAGCCAAGCTAAGTTTGAATCAAAAGGTAGAATAAATGAGAAGGGATTTCATAGGCATTTTAGCAAGGATCCAGATGGAGGCTTTGATGATGCGGAAGGATTAATCCCACTTGAGTACCTGGGTGACTTAATGACCACATAAATAGCCATAGGACGAGAACATGGCGTTGGAATTGGTTCTTCACCAACAAGCAAACACTTGAAGGTTTGCCCATATATGAGACTGATGTTCCTCCTGAAATTGATGAAGGTAGGTCTGTTGCAAATTAGAGTGATTAAGGGAAGCCAAGGCACTGACTAGGGGTTGATGTCTCAGGTGCATGACTACTATCTTCCACTTTGCTAGGAACAAGAACAGGACTCCTCCAAGATTTCACAATTTATAGGCCCTATCATATGTGAGGGAGATAGCAGAAGATGACCTTGGTGACTCAAGGAGGCTATTCAAGAGACCACCACTGAGTATGCCTGAGAAAGGGTTGCAGTACCATGATAGGGTCAACATCAAAGGACCATGTAAGTGTAGTCATTTTTTCACCCACCAAGAACAAGGGAACCTCATGCGTGCCAGCCTATCACCCAGCGGGTGCTAAGCACTCACCCGAGGCACCCGAGAGGGAGCTTGAGTCTCTCTTTTATGTGAGTTTAGTGGAAGGCATCATTCATGGTCTTGAATTAGTGATTTAAAGGACATGAAAAAGCTATAGAGCTCAGAACGGCTTCTATACCCCTTCAGTCATATCAAAAGTAAAAGCACTTAACAAAATTAACTAGAACTAGGAAGTTGTAAATCCACAAATAGACTTAACATTCAAGTAAGGTTCATGATTATACAAGAACAAAAGCACAATAGAAATATGCAAGATAATACAGAGAAAGGATCTTAATACAATTATCATGGTAACCTTATCATATTCATTCATAGTATTACTTATAAAACATCATAGAAGGGAGACCACAGTCATACACCATATCTGGATCCATACATGTATGCTCAAAAAACAAAATTTTCATTCCCCATTCCCTCATTACATTCTTCCTACAATCATCTACCCATTTTATCCCATAGTTCTCACGTAGTAATTCTGCAGAGCTCCACTACCTCACTTGTGTCTCTCCTTTTTCTTTGCCAAGGGCACATATAAATAGGCATCTGAGCTCTAGACAAACTCCTCTGCAACCTCAGATCTGGCCCCAAGTGTCAAGGTGTGGATCACCTCAGGTGCATGCCTCTCCATGTCATGATTAGATTTTTGGATCTTCTTATCGCAAGGTATATTCCTTCTAGGACACCCTATTGCCAGGCTGGAACCTTATCCAAATGGAACATGTTCTTCATGTGTTCTGTCCAAAAGGCTGAAAATGGCTAAGTCCCAAATTGTGCTTCACGGGCACACATCCTTGGTTCTCCAATAACCCTTTTTGAATTCTACCTTACGCACCTTCACTTGTGTGCTCCCCTCCGACCTGTGCACCTACACACCTTTAAGATTTGGTAGCTACATTAGGGTCCCAACATTACCCCACACTTCACCTGTTCTCCACCCTCGGGAACCTTTTCAAAGAATGCAGTACAAAAATGCAAGGCCTTGCCTTGGAAAAGAATGGAGGGAAAGAATAAAGAATGGGGGGAGAGAAAGAATAGAAGGAAAACTGCCTAAAGAAGAAGAAGGGGAAAATTTTTCCGCAAGTCAGCCTCCAGTGTATTCCATGCACTGACTTCATCCTGCGCTCTTATGCAAAGGTCACCAACCAATGTGCTCACCTCGTCGAAGGTTAACCCTTCCCCTTTTGTGTTAATGGTCTCCACCATCAGTCTCCAGTTCCTTAGCGTGATCTTCCAAGGCATCCATCTTCCTTGTAATGACCTTGTAGAGCTCTTTTAGCGGGTTTTGATTGAGACTCGCAGGATCTCAATAGCTTCAGACTTCTTTTCCACTTCGGCTAGGATATTTTCTCACTCGACTCTATTTCCTTTATTCTTTTCCCCTGAAGTCCTTCAGCTCGGCCTCGTCACTGGCAAGCAACATGCTTATCACCTTGTCTTGATCCACACAATGGTCGTAGGTGACCCCCGTCTGTTTATGCGGCTATCTTCACATCAACAAGCACCTTGTTGTATTCAGCCACGAGCACGATGACTTTCAATTTGTCCTCCTTCTCCAAGTGCACAGCTACCTCCTCTGCCGACTCCAAGGCCAAAGGCTACCTTTCCATGGTGAGGATCCGAGTCAAGTCCTCTAGACATTCTAGGGAGGATCCATACTTTTGCATGGGAGGGTTAAGGTCCAGGTGCTTCATGATAATAGCTTGGGAGATGAGCTCCACCTTCTTGGAAACTTCACGTACCCTAGCCTTTTCCTCCTGAAGCTCCCTCTGTAGTTGAGTGCTGATTAGTTTCTCAAGGCTGAGGTCCTTTGTTAACTTAACTACTTCTTCCTTCCTCTTCTCCAACAGGTCCTCCAAGACTTTAACCCTGTCATTTCTACAGAAGAGCCTAGCCTCAATTTCCATAGAGACTTTGTTGAGCATGTTACACACTTTCTCATCTGATAGTTGTTGCATGTGTTTATAATGGGGTTGTCCCCCTTTCCTTCAGACAATGCTAGTATTGCTCCTTGGTTAACCTCAAACTCAGGCTCATCAAGGTGGGAGTCAAACACCCATGATAGCATCTTCCTTGTGCATGGGTATCCACCCTCAGGATCAAAGGACTCCATGGTAGTGAGCTCCTTGGTGGGCATGGTACTCTAGAAATGTGCACGCAAAACTTTGTTGGGGTCATCAACATATCCCATCATTATTCTTCCCCCTTCCACATGCATTTACTTCCTATGCGCACGCCCTTGGGAATAGTTACTGAAAGAGTTGGGCCTTTTGTGCTACCCACACTCTTCTCCCTTTGCTCTTCCTTGAATTCACCAAGCACGAGCTCCACGCTGCACTCCAACTCCTCTTTGACCAAGGTATTAATTATCTTCTCCACCTCCCTTGTTGCTTTCTCATTCACCTCCTCCTGAGTGAGCTTGGGCATATCTGGCTCCTTGGTACTTTCCCCCTCACTCCTTTCTTTGCTCTACATGCCTTCCTCCCCTTGGGTTCACCCTTCCTCCTTACAAAGATGAAAGCATCATTTGTATCTTCTACTCCCTCTTCCCCCAAATTGTGGACATCAATTGGCTCCTGATCCACCTCCAACTCTTCCTCTTCATCATCATCATTTTCACCTATATAGGCATTTGGGTCATCTGTATCTTCAGACTCTTGGTTCTTCCATCCCCTTTTCTTCTTCCCTCTAACTGAAAATTCTGGGTCAGGGATGTGGTCTTCTCTTCATCTGAGGGCTCCTCAGGGGATGGTGGCTTTGCAGGTTCTGGGGTCTTCTCCCTGACCACCGTTCTCTTCTTCTTCTAGAATGTAGGTACTTGTCCCCACGGTACCTACATCCTACTTCTCCACCACCCTCTGTTCCTCTTTCTCTTCCCTCTCCTTACGCTTTGGCATGGGCTTCTTTCTTCCAATAGGGTCATCTGGGATGGATATCTCATTCTCCATGTACGTGCCCTTTTCAAACTTTGGCCTTATGCGCAGGTAAATCCTTGTGGCATTGCTCCCAGCAATAGGTAAGGTCAAAGGCCTTACAATATGCACATCCTGTGACACGTATCTTTCAACGTACATGTGCTTCTCTGGGTAGACCAGCTTCTTTCTCATTTCCCTGTGCTCTCTATCAAGGGTGGACAACTCCAGGTTTAATTTCTTTGATTCCTTGTATCTGTTTACCTCCACTTGGAAAAATTGGGTAGTAAACGAGAATGGGAGTTTGCACCATGGACTCCAACTTCCATCCACCAAAATGAACTTTCCAATGCAAAAGTGCTGGTAGACCGCGAACTCTGCTTCTCCTTCGGTCGCCACAGGGAGTTGTTCAGGGATCCGCCATTCAGCCCTGAATGCATTCCTAAGGTGCTTATACCATTTGTCTAAGCACCCCTTATGTACCCCTGTCATTGATTCACATGTGTATTTCTGAAATCTCTCCATAGGTGAGGGATCTTCAGTAGGGTACTCCCACATGAACTTGTCAGATGCATCCAACACCCCAATTTCTAAGAGAACACAATTGTCAACAGAATGTTTCCAAATAGGATCTTTCCTCCCTTCTCCACTCTGCTTATGATTTCATCTACTATGTATTGGGAGATGTTGTATATAGTGTCCTTCCGTGAACTTCCTATAGACATTCAGCCAGGGCTTGCTCACCTGGGTCCACCTCTCTTGTCCATTCAGCTTGGAGACAAGGTGTGCAGCCATCTTCATCACCAAATCGCTGATATCTGAGACGTCATAGTACCTTGATCCCTTCTTCAATTCCTGGGATGCTATGGTTTCTCTGATTTCCTCCTCATCCAGGAGGTCATCTATGAGTGTGTCCCCTTTACAGTTTAGGCCTGTGAAGTGTGAAATTAGTTGGGGAGTTATGTGCATTTTGTGCCCCTGTGAAGCAGAAGAAGTCTTCGTGTACACACGCGCATCATCAACCATTGGTACAAGCGCTCGGGCTTCCCAAAATATGGCAACTCAAAAAGTTAGAGAAGCCCTGCCTTCTCCATTTTCACCTTGACCACGTCACTGTATATTGTCAACCCATCAGGTGTTCATTTATTTGTGGGGCACCAGCTCCAGCACCATTTCCTTCACGATTGTGCTTGACCGGTGATTGTAGTCGATCACGGTCATCTATCTTATGTGGGACTCCCACTCTTGCCCTAGCAAAACCCCATCTGGGTATTACATTTCTGAGTACCATTCCTCATTTGTATCCATGGGTATTTCTTCTTGTTTCTTCTTTCCTTTTCCTTTACCCTTTCCCTTCTTGGATTATTCTGCAGGTTTACCTACTAGTTTTGTGGCCATCATTTCACCCTTTGCTTTCATTCCTAGGTTATCTTGCGAGTTGTTTGAATTTTTTCCTCATGCGCCCCGTGCCCTAGAACACAAACCCTAATCTCTGATTTTTCTCCTTCGATCACGGTGCTTCTTCACAATGTTCCTCACACCCTTGAATCACTTCTGCTCTAGTTTTTAGATCTAACAGACTGATTGCACTTAAGTTTTTGGGATTTTCCTTCACATGAGTCAGTTCTTGAAACCCTAGCTCTTGAAAGAAAATCACTCTTCTTGTGTTCGTAAAGTAAAATAATGAACTGCCCATTCTTGTATTTATAGCTTTTCTCACTTTTACACATTTAAGGCTAGGCTACCTACCACCATACGATAATGTTTAATGCGGTGTTCTCAAACAACACCTTACTTCAGCACTTCTCCTTACGTTCCCAATCCTTGCACGAAAAATTTTCCACCCGCACTCCAATCCTTGCGTGAAAATGTTTCCACCCGTGCCCAATCCTTGCATGAAAAATTTTCCAACCTTCTAGCGTGCAAACAATCCATCTTGATAGAAGACTCTTGCACATGTGTTACCAGTGCCAAAGGCACCTCTTCCATCCTCATGATTCTTGCTTTTTCCTACCTTGTGTTTTTGTGCACTTTTTCTCCTTTGTATGTGGATTTCCAATGTAACCTTATTTTTCCACCAACCCAAATCCTCCTAGTAGAATAACTCCAAGTTTCTCTTCATCATCTCACCCCACACTAAAACGATGCGCAGTCCTGTACGCATTCATAATTCAAAAAGTAATAAGGTTACTGGCACCCAAGGCACAAAACAAAACAACAACGCGAAAGGGAAATACAAGAAAGGAAAATCATAAGAGGAAATTCTAAACTAACTGGTAAAACTACCTTATTTACAAACACCAAGAAGCATTATTTATAGTAGGGCTTTAGCCTACTCCCATTGAAGTGTCTAGGTAATTTTATTCCATCCAGCGCTTGTAACTAGCACGCACCCAAATCAAGGATGTATGAAATTACATAAGGACCCAACCAATGCACCTTCAACTTTCCAGGATGGCGTAGAAATTTTGAATCATATAGCAATACCATCTAGCCAACCTCAAACTGTTTGTTCTTAATATGGTGGTCATGCCATGCCTTTTGCTTTGCCTTCTCAGTTGTTTGGCTCCATCTTGCTAGTGAGTGCCTTTCATCCAACTTTATCAATTCATCTATTCTTTCTTCCAGCGCTTGCTCATTCGTCCAACCCTCCTGTGCATGCTATACACAGAGATGGTAGCATGAATTCAACTAGAAAAACTACTTCTGTGCCAAACACCAATTGAAATGGTGTGGCCTTGTTTAATATTTTATACATTGTTCTGTATGCCCAAAGAACTACTGACACCTTGTCATCCCAATCCTGCCTACCCACATCACATATCTTAGTCAATGTGTGACTAAGGATTTTGTTGAATGCCTCTACAGTCCCATTTTCCTGAGGGTGATAAGGGGTAGTCTTGTGATGGGCTACCATGAATTCTGCCAATAGAATCCTGATGGTTTCATTTAAGAAGTGAGTGCCCCTATCACTTGTTAAACTTAATGGGCACCCATACCTGCTGATAATGTTTTCCCACAAAAATCTAGCAGTTGTGGCTATGGTGCAATCCTTAGTGGGCATGGCCTCTACCCACATTTTTAGATAATCAGTACAGGTAATGATATACCGTGAGTTAGTCCTTTGCATAGCAGTGAGATTGGTCTGACAAAATCTATTGCCCATTTCTCAAAAGGTTCCGCGCTGGCGACGGGGCACAAGGGCATCTCATCCCTTCTTCCAGGTTTTCCAAGGCACTGGCAGTGGTCACAGGCCTTGTAAAACTCAATGCAATCCTAGTGAATCATCTCCCACCATAGTCCGGCGACTAGGATCTTGCACGTGGTTGCATTCCCCGCATAGTGTCCCCTAGCAATCCCACCATGGGTTTCTTCTATTATGGCCACGCGTTCATGTTCTAATACACACAGGCACAAAACCTCATCGTGGCCCATTTTATACAAATCCCCATTGATCAACATGAAGGGTGCGACGCATATGGCTAACCTTTTCCTTTCCAGTGCATTCATCCCTTCGGGTGCCATACCTTCCTTGAGAAAAATAGTAATGTCTTCGAACTATGAGGGCACACATCGTAACTTGAATAGTTGCTCATCCAACATGTTTTCCTTGATACTTTGTGCACATCCTCTCCCGAATCAATCCTTGATAAATGATCTGGCCCACAATTGTTCTTTCTCGGTTTTACCACCACTTTGAATTCAAATTCTTGAAATTAAAGTACCCAACAGCATATGTGCCCTTGTAGCACTGATTTTATTACTAGATACTCCAAGGCCATATGGTTAGTATAGAATATGAAGGGAGTTGCCAGCAGATATTGTCTATATTTTTGGAGCGCGTAGATCATTGAAAATGCCTCGCGCTCGGTCGTTGTATAATTTTGTTCTGCTGGTGTCAACTTTCTACTTGTAAAACACAAGGGATGATCAACAATTCCATCTCCTGGTTGAGAAAGAATGGCTCCCATTGTTGTATCAGAGGCATCCACGTGGACATGGAAAGGTTTATCCCATGATGGTAATCGTAGAATAGGTGCGGTGATAAGCCTTTCTTTTAGAGTGTCAAATGCCCTCTGCTGCGCCTCTCCCCACTGAAAGGCACTCTTATGTCTGAGCAATATTTCCAAAGGCGCGGTGATCTTGGCGTATCCATTAATGAACTTTCTATAGTACCCAGTGTGTCTAAGAAATCTACACACGATGCTTTGACTGGTGGGCTCCCCTAATCCCACAATAACTACAACTTTCGCAGGATCCACCAGTAAGCCCTCTTTGCATATGATATGCCCCAACAACGTTCCAAAATGGGTTACAAAGACACATTTCTTGATGTTGAGGGAAATCCTCAACTTCCGACATCTTTCAAACATCAATCTCAAGTTATCACAATGGTCCCTTACCAATGCATACACTATCCAATCATCCGAATATACTTGAAGGAACTTGTGGATGAAGTCCTTAAATGCTTGTACCACTATGCGTGAAAATACAATGGGTGCATTCCTCAATCCAAAGGACATGATCGTGTATGCAAAGCTTCCCCACTCAGTGGTGAAAGTTGTCTTTTCTTGGTCTTCCTGGGAAATCCTTACTTGGTGATATCCCGAGAATCCATCCGTAAAGGAATAGACCTCATGCCCAACAACTCCTTCCAAAATCTCTTTAGTGAAGGGGGTGGGAAAAGGATCTATGATACAAACAACATTCAATTCCCTACAATCCATGCATATCCTAATCCGCCCATATTTATTTATGTTGATCACCATTGGACTTATCCATTAGAATTCGTCCATAGCCTCAATGATACCGGATGCTATCATTTTGTCTAGCTCTTCTTTAACCATTACACGCATGTTAGGATTCATCTTGTAAGGCCTCTTCCTGACTGGGCATGCACCATCTTTCAACTTTATCCTCATTTCCCATAATGAATGATGGATGCCTTTCAACTCATGGTATTCAGGTAAGAGATCGATGATCTTTGATACTTCCTTGTCTGACCAGTAGTCTCCAATGATAGCTTCCTTGGGCTCCTTCTCTGAGCCGATGTTAACTTTCTTGGTTTTGAGTGGTTCATGATACGCATGCGCACATGCATCCACACTGTCAAAAACCTTGCATGTCCCAACCGAATGGTCAAAATTTAGGCTCTCCATCTCCTCTCCATCAATAACGTATACCATCATTCCTTTCTCCTTTTCAGCACACATGTGCTCAAATTGTATGTCTTCTGGTTCCTCCTCTTTGAACTACGCTTCTAAGCGAGGTCCACCAAGTAATTCTACTAATATATCTTTCATCATGGTGCAATCCCCCAGAGTGAGGCACTTGACAGCCTGTAATGCCTCATCAACTAGTTGCTTGGTAATTCGGTACTCGAATGTGTGAACCAGGTCAACTGCTAATTCCTGCCAATTTCCAATCTGGTGGTGAGTTTCAGAATGGATGTACCAAGTGTGTGCACAACCTTGTAGTGTCGAATACAACTTTTGCACCCAAAGGGAGGGTGGTAACGCTTCAGCGCCTTCTCCCCAGACCCTCTCACATGATTGGATGTGGGAAGAGGCGGGTCCATTGCCATTGTAATCCTTTATAGCGATGGGTATGTTGCTCTTTGAGAATCAGACAGTGAGTGAAATTCTAACCTCGTGCCATTCCAACAAGTTTTCACTATGCGCGGCCCACCACCTCACTACTGTGCCTATCAAAATATAACCCAACATACCTCATCGCTCGTCCTCCTTCCATTGAGCTTCCATTTCCCTCAAAAAGACCTCGGGGTATGCATCCCTAGAATATTTGGTTATTAGCTTTCCTCCCAGGCACAAAACTATACGTGCCATGGTTACCCTGGTTACCGATCCTTTCAGATGTCACCCAATCAATTTATAAGTCCCATGCGCCCAATTATTACATGTCATACTGGTAGTATCACTAACAGATTAAGCATCATCAACCTGGATGATTCCTTCCATAGGATGGATGGTCTCTGGATCACTTATGGAGCACACATATACTCTGTCAAGGACCTCCTCTCCAAGGGGTTCAGTATAGGGTGTGGACTTTCCATCAGCAAGCGGTATAATCACCCTCTCCTCCTTGTTTTCAAAAATTATGTACCCCTTATTAAACTGAAGATCTGCATTATTCTTATAGCACCATGGGAACCAAAGTAAAGCTGAGAAATTATCTACCTTGGCAAGTGCCAAGAATCCAAAATCCTCAATGAACTTAGTCCCCTAAATGGTAATGGTCACATCCTTCAAGACACCTATGGGCATTGCCTTTGTCTTATTTTCCATATACAACACATTTGAAGATGGATGTAATGCAAATCTTCCCATTTGATGCTAGGCATCCAGAGTGAGAACGTTAACCTCCACGCTTGTGTCAATGAGGATGTTGCTAAGAAGCCATCCATCCACTAGTGCGTTCAAGGTGATTTATTTTTCATAATCATGCTATGAGGTGGGAGGTTTGCATGTAGGATCTGCATTTTGTGTTCTTCCCTAGTGCGTGGTACCTTTTCTCTCAACCATGCTCCTAGCAGGGGAATAATATTCTCCTGCCTCAACAGTTTACACACCTCCTTAACCTCATCCAAGTCATCCTTTGGTGCTTCTACTGGTTTCTTTTCTCATCTTTTCTAGTTTGCTCTTTTAAGCATTGGGTCTCCCCTTCAGCTTTGAATTACATCCATGGTTTCCTGGTATACTTCTTTCTAGTGAGTTGGGTTTGGATACTTCCCATGTACTACTTCTTCCCTTGAAACTAGAGGTCTCTACCTAGGCGCTTCCCTTGCGCACGAGGACTCCACCCTTGTTGTTACCATAACAGGCTCTAGGTCTTATTCACGTATTACTCACGGAAGCCATTGCATGTCAGTCTTCTTAATACTCACCATGGTAGTGCCCTTATCCTTCTAGTACTGCTGACTCATATGTTCATATAACTCTAGGCACTCTTCGTACTTATGTTTTTTTCCACACCAGGAGCATTGTAGAAGATCTAGACATTTGCACTTATAATGGTCTATGGCTCCACAATTAAAGCATGTTCCACATGGGAACTCACTTCTTCCCCCGTGGTTACCACAACCATGAAATCCTCCATGAAACCCTCTTCCACATGCACCTCCATCTCCGTGCTCTTCATACCAACATTCATCTCCTTTGGAACTACTTGCAATGCCAGTTTGGTGCACACCAAGATCAATTGCCTCATGAATCTGGTCAATCAATCTACAATCTTTGGTGTCATGTGTGATTGAGGTACATATCTTGCAATAACAAGATATGGTTTTATGGATCACATGCTATAACAGGGGGCACCTACTTGCATCATGGTCCCTGTGATATATTTCACAATTTACCGCTATGGCGCGTACCACCTCCGAGTACATATCCCACTATTATACTTTGTGTGCCCTTCTACGTTACAATTTGTGCACCACATCCCATCGTGAGTCTCTGGAACTGTGTTGGAAGATAATTTCTCCAATTTCTTAGCCATGGACGCAATATGAGCCTCCAGAAATGGGCTAACACTAGTGTCAACACTACCAACTACCTCAGTATGCAAAGCATCTTCCAACACCTCGCGCGGGTCTGTAAATGTTTTATGAGACAAAGCCCTCCGGAAGAGTGTGATCAACCCCCCGACAAACCAATGAGCATGTTGTGAGGGGTGGATATCATAAGATAGTTTAGACAATAAAGTTTTAAAATGTGCATCATATTTTCACACACTCTCTACCATTCCCTGTTGGATTTCTTTGAGAGAGCTGATGCTCTTTTGTTCAAACTCAGGTATGTGAAATTCTTTTAAGAATGTATTTTTCAGCACAATATAATCCACAACATTATGATGAGGGTCATACTTTCTATACCAACTATGCACGTATCCTTGTAAGGTTGTCACAAATTGACTAGCCTTTCGATCCTGGGTTGTGATCCCCTTCGTGTGCCATAGTAGCTTGCACTTATGCACATGCTCTGCAGCATCTTCAATCCCACTATAATATGGTAAGTGTAGAGACATCTTGAAAAATACTTGAGGAGGTGGTTGAGGCCCTTGTCCTCCCGATCCAATCCCCTGGTTTCCTCCAGTGTTTCCTCCTCCACTGGACCCACTAGATCCTGAGCCACCAGCTCCACCACTTCCACCTCCAGATCCTCCTGTGTTAGGTAAAGGGCCTTTGTTTGTCGTGCCAAAAACTCCTGTCGTTCCACTAAATTACGCACCGATAGTTTGTGAACTAGTGCCACTCCTGGTTGTATTTCCTCCACCACTTCCTAATGCGCTTCCAAAACCAGCTGTATATGTGTCTTGTCTAAACATTCCACCAAATACTGGAATAGTGTGTGAAGTCATAGAATTCCCAAACGAGAAGTTGTATCTTCTAGGTTCCGATCGGTTGCTTCTATTGATATCAAATGGATCAACTATACTTTTCCCTCATTCAAACAAACCAAACACCAAAGTTAGGTCACTAGGTGGGGTTAGATGTGTGCCAACGACCCTTCTTTCTCTATGCGACAGACTCTCATCAGAAGCCACAAGGTTTTCTCTCCTACGCTTACCAAGATGGGGTATCATAGACTATTCGGGTTCCACACTCCCCGCGTGAACCTCAACTTCTTTCCACCATGTCTGGCTCCATAACCCACTTGTAATCCTGTGCTGTCTATTGATCTCCCTTTCATGTGCTTCGTTATACTTGAGCCGTCTCTCCTCCCTTTCCTTTTCAGTCGTTATATCAGCCATATTTCCCCAACTTGGCTTCCTCACCAAGTGCTTAGAGTGGTTTATCCGGCCATAGGAAATTCCTCTAAACCCATGGTTACCATCAAGATTTTGATTGCTAGGGGGATAACACGCAAAAATGATCCTCTAGGCTCCTACAAGAACTCAAACTCAACAACTTCTGGATAGGAATACATGGAAATTACGTATTCCAGAGTGTAGCTAGTCAATACTCCCTTCCACCAATGATCTATAGCACGGGTCCACATTAGATCAACATCTTGCAAGTTCTGATATGTTTCTTGGGTGCAAGGGTGTGACTTATAACACCACCCCGATCTAGAAGTATAAGCCAAGAGCCATTCGAATAAATCTACTGGGAAACAACAAAAGAAGGTTTTGTACAACTCATGATAAAGAGTGTCTTCCACCCATCTTCGTGTGTTAAACCTAGGTCCAGTATTGACTCTCTGAGTGAATTCTTCCTTTGTGATTTTAAACCAATCTTCAACACCTTCGATGGTTAAGCACTCCACCATCACTTTTTGCATAGACCATGATGTATGCCATGTTCCACTACAACTTTGAAAATAGGTCCCAACAACGGAACCAAGATGTAGTCATTTTTACACCCACCAAGAACAAGGGAACCTCATGCGCGCTGGCCTATCACCTAGTGGGTGCTGGGAACTCACCCGAGGCACGCGAGAGGGAGCTAAGTATCTCTTTTATGTGAGTTTAGTGGAAGGAATCATTCATGGTCTTGAATTAGTGATTTAAACGACATGAAAAATCTATAGAGCTCAGAATGACTTCTATACCCCTTCAGTCATATCAAAAGTAAAAGCGCTTAACAGAATTAATAGAACTAGGAAGTTGTAAATCCACAAATAGACTTAACATTCAAGTAAGGTTCATGATTATACAATAACAAAAGCACAATAGAAATATGTAGGTAATACAAAGAAAGGATCTTAATACAATTGTCATGGTAACCTTATCATATTCATTCATAGCATTACTTATAAAACATCACAGAAGGGAGATCATAGTCATATGCCATATCTAGATCCATACATGTATGCTCACAAAACAAAATTTTCATTCCTCATTCCCTCATTACATTCTTCCTATAGTCATCTACCCATTTTATCCCATAGTTTTCACACTAATTCTGTAGAGCTCCGCTACCTCACTTGTGTCTCTCCTTTCTCTTTACCAACGGCACACGTATAAATAGGCATTTGAGCTCTAACAAAATCCTTTGTGACCTTAGATCTGGCCCCAAGTGTCAAGGTGTGGATTTCCTCAGGTGCATGCATCTCCATGTCATGATTAGCTTTTTGGATCTTCTTATCGCAATGGAACATCCAAAACACATTCTTCATGTGTTCTATCCAAAAGGCCAAAAATGGCTAAATCCTAAATTGTGCTTCATGGGAACATGTCATTGGCTGTCCAAGACCCTTTTTGAATTCTTCCTTGTGCACCTTCACACGCTTTCTCCCTCTAGCCATGCGTGCCTACATGCCTTAAAAATTTGGTAGCTACAATAGGGTCCCAACAGTAAGGAATGGGAGTCTCACCTGAGGAATGTGCTTGTGAGTGATTACAACCATCGAATGAGCATGATCAAGAAGGAGATTGCACTAGAGTTACTGCACCCTACAAATAAAAGGACACTAGAAGGGTTTCCCATTTACAATGATGAATTAAAGGTCAAGATGGAGAAGGCGGGATTGCTGCAACTCTATGAGCTGCCCTATTTTGGAAATCTAGAGCACCTATATCAATGGCTGATGTCGTGAGTACATGAGGATTACTTCCATTTTGTAGGGTGCAAGATGCGCATTACTCCTAAAATCATCTCATAGTTCATGGCCCTAAAATGCCAAGGAGTCAGCCTAGATGATGACCTGAGAAACAAGGAGGAAATTCAAGAAACCATTACTGAATATGCCTGTAAGAAAGGGTCGAGATACTATGACATCTTAGACATCAAGGACCCAGTGATGAAGATGGCTGCACATCTAGTAACAAAGCTAAATGGCCAGGAGAGATATACTCAGGTCAATAAGCCTTGGTTACATGTTTGCAGGAAAATTGCAGAGGGAACCATCTATAACCTCCCTACATACATCACGGAGGAAATTGTTAGTTACGCGAAGGAGGGGGATAGAATCCTCTTCGGAAACATCTTGTTAACTATAGTGTTTTTGGAAATTGGAGTACCAGATGTGTAAAACAAGTTTGTATGGGAATACCCTACCGAGGACCCTTTGCCCATGAAGAGGTTTGAGAAGTATGTGTGTGACACAATGTTAGCACACCACAAGGCACGCCTGGAGAAGTGGTACACACTGCATGAGGAATGTATTCGGGGTAGAATGGAGGATTTCCGAATAACTTCTAGCATTCACTGAAGGAGAAGCTAAATTTACGGTGTACCAACACTTTTGCCTGGGTAGGTTTAGACTAGTAGCTGAGTCTTGGAGCCCATGGTGCAAGCTTCCCTTCATATTCACAGCTTAATACTTCCAAGTGGGAGTAAATAAATTCATGGAGTCCAAAAAGCTGAGGCTGGAGCTGGGTAGTCTAGACCGAGAGCACAAAGAAATGCACAAGAAGTTGAACTACCCTGGAGGCAAGCACACATACATAGAGAGATATGTATCGCATGAGATACAAATGACAAGGCCAATGATGTTTTCTATTGCAAGAGGATCCGTGGCACGTATGTACCTCTGCATAAGGCCCAAGTTTGAGAAGGGTGCATACCTGGAGAATGAGGTCTCCATACCTGAAGATTCCATGGGTAGGAAGAGGCCCACACCCAAGAAGAGGGGAAGAGAAGGAGAAGCACCAAGTGTGCAGACGAGTCAGATAGTGGCATGCCATCAACAGGTGCCAAGCCCAATACTTATGCACACAGAAAGAATTCCCTGCAAAAGAAAAAGAGAAGAGACACCAGAGTAACCCCTCACCAAGAAAAAGTAGAGGATAGAAGAAGAAGTTGACTCAGAGGAGACTGACAGCTTAGAGAAACACCTGGGTGAAAGAGAGGACAAGAGTGGAGAAGGTGATAGTAGGGAGGATGAACCTGAAAGGGACCAGGAGCCACATGTCCTGGATGTATACGACTCCAGAGAAGAGAGTGGAGAGGAGAAACAGGAATTCATTTTCACATGACAAAAGAGTACACAGGGTGAGGAAGGTGCCCAAGACATGGGAAAGACTGAGGATAGTGTGGAAAAGCAGGAACCCATAAGCTTCACAAAGGAGAAGATCACTGAGGTGGCAAAGAGAGAGGTAAAGAAAATGATCTTGAGGCCTTGGTTGATCAAGAATTGGAGTGCATCGCTGATATAGTGCTGTAGGAAGGAAAAGAGGAAGACAGTGAGAGGAAGCAGGCCAGTATGGGAGGAGGTCCTAGCCTAACTGTAAGTTTTCCAAAAGGAGTGTTCTCAGGGAGAAGGGCTCTTGATGCAGAGAAAAGGCCAGTAATGAGCTACGTTGATGACTCAAGGAAGGTGTTGCGTGCTTGGTTCCAGAGAACTATACCCACTGAAAGGCTTCTAGCCATGGGGTCGTTTGAAAAGGAGGGCGCATACCCTAGGACCAAGAAGATGCTTTCTTGGGCATTCAAGTCCCACATTGATGAGCCAGACTTTGAAGTTTGCCAGAAATCACTCATCACATTGCTAGAATCTAAGGGAGACAACCCCTTAGTGAATGCTTAGGAGCTCTCAGACAAGAAAGTATGCAATGCTCTTAATAAGGTCATGGTTGAGATAGAGGCAAGGCTATTTGTGCCAAATGACAACATAAGGGCTCTAGAGGGGAAGTTATCCAAGAAAGAAAGGAGCTGGCTGAGATGACCAGGAAATTGAAGCAAGAGGAGTTGATCAGCGTGCAGCTGAGGTGCAAGCTCAAAGATGAGAAGAAAAAGGTGCAAGAAGTCTATAAGAAGGTGGAGTCGATGAAGAGTGCCATCATATTGAAGCACCCAGACCTAGCGCTAATCTCCTCAGAGGTATGCATCAACTTTAGAATGCTTAGAAGACCTAATGTGGGTCCTCACCATGGAGAGATGACCATTGGCCCTGGAGTCTATGGAGGAAGTAGCAGCGCGCTTGAAGGAAGAAGACAAGCTGAAGGTGGTAGCACTCATTACTAAGTATAGCAAGGTTCTCGTAGATGTAAAGATTGCTTCCCAATCTGCTGAGGCCACATATGAAAAATGCGTAGACAGGGATAAGGTAGCAATAACCTTGGTCACTACCCATAAAGTAGAGCTAAAATAATTCCAGGAGAAGAATAAAGGAAACAAGGTGGAGAGGGATAAATTCCTGGCAGATGTAGAAAGAAAATCTGAGGATATTGAGGCACTAAGGGGCTCAATCAAAACACGACTGAAGGAGCTATACCCTCAGATCACCAAAAGGATGGACACACTTGAAGACCTAGGCAAGGAGATGGAAAATATTGTTGACACTTTGGGCGCCCAGGGGATTGGAATAACTTTTGATGAGGTAAACATCCTGGTTGGTGACCTCTTCCAAAAGGCGAAGGGTGAGGTCAATGCATGGAACAAATTGGAGGCTAACTTGTGGAGCAATTTCCCTAGCCTACTATGCTAATGGCCCCCATTCTTTTTTTTGTCCCCATTCTTTTATTCCCTTATTATTTTGCAAACTGTAAGGATATCACTAAAATTCTTTAAGGGAGCATGCATCTTAGTTAAGTAGAGTGTTTCCAAGGATGGAGAATAGGCGTAGTGTGGGGTGATGTTGGGCCCCTGGAATATTGACCAAGTATGAAGGGCATAGGTGTGCAGGATCCCAATTATAGAATGGTGTGCAAGGAAAAAGCGCGTAGGAGAAAGGTTTAAGGAAGCACATAGCATGCACGACATGTGAAAGGAGGTTTGGGACTTAGCCAATTTGAGCACCCAGGTCAGAACATGTGAAAAGTGTGATCGGTTGCGTGTGGATAAGGTGCCATCTTGGTGATAGGCTGGCCCAGGAAAGAGTATGCCCCAAATGGAATATTCTAGAAGATCATCATGAGATAAAGTGGAAAGTTCAGGCCTGGAGGAGCATGCTTGAATGAAGGACCACAATCAACACTTGGCATCTGATTTGAGGGCACTGGAAGGTGAGTTGGCAGCTAGGAAAGCTATAAATACAAGTTCCTATGGAGTAGAGGATATACCGATATACACATATACATATTCAGACAGAGATGCATATTCATAGAGATACATGGAGACATATAGACATATTGGGAGATATACATAGGGAATAATGGGTTAGAAAGTGAGCGGAGCTCTGCAGAATTGCTACGAGTGGATATTTTGGGTTTGGGAAAAAATGTACTAAGTATGGAAGTTATTATTTTCTTTTTTTAAGCTTACCTACATACATCCAGTGATACACATGACTGCGATCTGCTCTCTGTGACACTTTGTAATGAACCAATGAATATAATGAGGTTACATGTTATTAATAGACATGGATATCAATGGTTTTAATGCATATTTCTCTCATATGAGTTCTCTATCCTTTTATGCTAAGAATGGATGTTTGTATATTCCTTTCTATTATAATATATGTTATAGATTATGTTAAAAGCCTTCAGTCTAAGTAATTGCAGGGATCTGGAGGCCGTTATGAGCCCTATGGTTCTTGTTTGTCTTAACTTCCTAAATAATCTTACAGTAATCATAGATGATGCTTCCCACTAGATTCACATAAAAGAGATACTCGGTACCCACACGTGCCTCAGGTGCTCAACTTCTGCTGGGTGATAGGCTGACATGCATGGGGTTTCTTCCTTTTGTGATAGGAGTAAAAATGACTACAGTGAACAAGATAGGCCGTGACTAGCATCTAAAAATTCATCCTTCCCTTTTGGCATTTATAACATCTATTCACACCCTGAAAGGTGCCACTCCATACTCCTTAGTATTCGACATTGAATCCTTACTTCCTTCAGATATTGAGATCCCTTATTTGTGCATTAAGCTAAGGGACTACCTGAATGAAGAGGACTACAAAGTAGCTTGACTAGTAGAGTTGGAGTTATTAGATGAGAAAATACTTCATGCTCTTAATCACCTTAAAGTGTATCAGGATTGAGTGAGGTGAAGCTACAATAAAATAGTCATACCTCGTCAATTTGAGGTAGGGTACTTGGTGTAAAAAGATAATCAAAATAACACCAATAAGGATTGAGAAAAGAAAGGGAAATTTGAGCCTAATTAGCCAAGACCATATGTTTTGGTTACCAAGTTTGGTTTAGGTGCCTATAAGCTAGCCCATTCAGATGGCCAAGAGATTCAAGAACCCATGAATGCAATTCATAACAAGCACTTTTAGGATTAAGTATGGGATCTCTAAATTATCAAAAAATCAAAAAATTATAAAAATAAAAAAAGAAAAAGAGAAATAAACATGTATGTCCAATAATGAAAACCATGAAATGGTGTCACTTTGGATAAGTCCTTTGGTGAAAACTAGTTTCTAGCACCAAGGGAAGGTCCATTGTTCACAATCATTTCAGGTTAGGTGTATGACAACTTTTTCCAAAGCTAGTCTTTGCCTTCATCTAAATCCCTTGTGAGCCTTCTCTCTTTGCTCTAATCCAGCTAATCAAACCTTTTGAATGTGAAGAACCTAACTTTGAATGAATCCATCTCATGCTAAAGGGAAACTTTGCAGTGTCACTTCTAGCATATATCACATGGCATTATGCCCTTGTACATCCCATCTAACGCTAAAGGCATCCACATTTCTTCATTTCCTTGCACGTTTGCTTTGAAAAAAAATTTAGAGCTCAAATTTGTAGTAAAAATGGTACGTGAATGTGGTAAATAACTTGCCGCGATGGCTTATATACCCATTCTTTCCTTCTGAGATGTGTTTCTTTCCCTTGAAGTGCCCTGAAACTACCATTTTTATTCTAAAACTATTCTAACACTTGCCACGATAGTTATTTTTAATAAATAATTATTTTCGGCATGTTTTCGCTACGCTGTGGCATATTTTTGCTTCCCGACGGCCTTTTCTACCACACAGGGAATTTTTTACCTTATAGTTACTTTTAACGTTTTCTCATGACTTCGTTATTTTCTTCTATAATATTTTCTTCCGTAAAAATAAAAAAAAATCAAAAAAACAATTTTTTTTCAAAAAAATGGGTAAAATCGAAAAGAATTTTAAAAATTTAAAATTTTACAAAAGATTTTAAACAACATATACACAGCTAAATCCTATGTCAATTGCATTCTCCTCAAAGATCGAAATATGTCTTAAAAAATTATATTTTTACGGTTCTTTCTTGTTTGGGTCTCAAATGACTTACGAATCATTGTGATCTACTGTAGACACTAAAATTAAGTCATACTCTCGTTGGTCCCCCGTCAAATAAACACCTTGAACATACTCACTTAACCATGGCCCCTTCACCCCACTATAATATTAATTTAATTAAATTAATTCATTATCCTCACCATATTTATTATTTAAATATCCTAGTTGGGATAATGCCCACATATCCACCTCACCCTAAGACCTATTCTTAATAAGTTGTCATAACTAACTAAGACCTACCCAAACCCTAAAAATCAATGCCTACATTCCCTCTAACCACATTCACACCCGTTAGAAGGAAGCTTCCATGCTAATCCGTAGGGTAAAATGAAACGAGATCCCAGAAAATCAAGGGGATCTACCTAGTTTAGTAAACCTAGGAAATACTGCCCTAACTGACACTAGTTACCCTTAACTACCGCTGGTTAATCTGGAACCACCTTCGGTTACCATTTAACCCCCAAAACAACCTTATTTCAAGGTTGGCACATTTCTAAGAGATAATCACCTATTTTGAGAATAAGTGACGAAACCAGAGCTGTATGCAAGCATAACCAACATTAGTATACACATCAGAGCATCCATAGCCAATACCTTAAGCAATCACATAGCCATCTACCTTCACGGGAGAATCCAGGGAAGTGCCAACACTACATCAAGTTCATTCCATTTGATCACCCACCATTTCCAACTAGGCATCAAGCTCATACAAAAAATAAGTTTTGTTAACCAACACTCATCTATTCATCATTTGGTAGATCCTTTTACATCTGCTATTTAGATTTTTCTCTCATTTCTATTCCCCCATCATCTACCTCCATGAAAACTTGACCATCTTGTTATCCATACCCTTGCACTTCCCATACCTAGATCTTTATCATTCCTGTGCACATCTAGGATCCACATAAACCTTGCCTTTGCCCTTACTTTTCATCTAGCCTCATATCTATCACCCAGCCAAGTTCTTATTGAGTTTCTTGTACCACGACAATACCGACATTAGTTACCCACAACCATTTCCAGTTAGCCTTAACCAATACCAGTCATACCAGACCGACGTCGGTCTCTATGTATTTTACCAGAAATCAAGAACAGAGTTTCTAAACCTCCACCAAATACCCAAAACCACCCAGAAGCTCACCCTGAATAGTAATAGTACCCTGATAGAGACCTTGACCTTCAGATTCAATCATAGCCTTGCCTGTTGTGAATGAATTTTCTTATTTTAGAGGAATGAGATACTTAAATCATTTTAACAATAGTAGGATTTCCTTTATTATCAACATTAAGTTGTTTTAAACAGTGGATTGACAGCCATCTAGGAAGTATCACACTTCTTAGATCTAGCATATGCTAGGAAGTCCAGTGCATATATTGTTTAAATTTTATTTGGTGGTCTTATGTTCCATTTTAGGTAGTTCTCAAGAAAAAAGATCAGCTGTGGATTCACAATTCATACGCACACAACAACCTACAACCAACATTTTAACAGGTATTCCTCCTAACCCATTACCCTTATTTGTTTCATCAACCTTCAAAGAAATGCTTTAGAATCAGGTGAAACATTTTGGCACGCCCGGTGGGACCCATTCGGGGTTCTTTGCATTCTTTCATTTCTAGGTGAGAACGTTTTATGTTTGTTTCTTTTCTAAAAAGTTCTTACATTAAACTTTCTCCCTTGGAATCTTCTTCTTTTCTATTGTTTAAAAGCAATCATATTTTGGTACTTAAAACGAACATTTTTTCCCTTTCATTAGTATCACATTAGTGAAAGAGAATCCCTTCTCCTGTTCATCTATTTGTGGCATCAAATTCTACATTTTGATTTGGGTTTAAAAATCATTGCGAATCATTCTACTTTTCTGCATTAGCTCACATTAATTGAGGGTAACCTATACACTGGAAGTCATTCCCAGCTGATGGGTGACAAACGAATCGTGGAAACAAAATTTATTTCTTTTTCCCTCTCTAAGTCTTACCTAAACATCACAAATTCAAAATATATACACATTCTTAAACAACATCTCACCCAAAAGAAGTTGTAGGTAATCAGACGATCACAACACAGTGGGCAGCCCATTGGTTATCTCTGTCCAGTAGCCCATCAGAGGACGGCCCACCCCCACCATAACATACATGAAACCTCTCCTTGTAGATCTCCTTCTTTTTAGGAAGCCATCCTCACCAAAAAACTCTATTTTACAGTTCATGAGTCAATCCTTAAATAGCATAAGCTAAACAAACATGATAGAAAAGGCACTCTTAGGATCATATTTTCTTAGTGTTTTTGCTTGGCTTGCATTTTGAGGTGAGAGGTCACGCTCTTCATTTTTCTTATTTCTCCTTTCATGCTCCTCATCATAATTGGTGTATTCCAACTTCATCTGAGTGTGCTTGGACCTTATTCTCATCATTCTTAGAATTTTGGGTTTGATTCCACATTAATTTTAACTTGCAACCACATTTTTCTTCATCACTGTTTCAATTTCACAGTAACCTGTGTCGGTCTAGCAACCATCGTTAGTTACCCTTTGACCATCATCAGTTTTACCCAACTGACGTCAGTTCACTATTCTTTTTGTTAACCAACCCAAAAAGGACACCTATTCCCTTCATTAGCTATTTAGAGTCTCTGTCACTCTTATCATATTCATTTACCTAGTAAGTCCCATTAACATCTTGCATACTGGGTAAATTACTAGTATTTTACCTTGTTTTGACTAACTGTCCACTTTCCACAGTGACCGACCCTGATTACCTGTGACTGGCATCGGTTTACCCTAACTGGCATTGGTTATACTATGTAAATCTTCAAGTTGACATTTGGTACCTAATCCACCTACTACCACCTGTTTCTCCTATCTCTACTGTATTTCTGTGTCATTTACAAAAAACAGTCCAACCCGATCAGTACCTGTTCACATGGTGTTGATCTGAAGCCAAGCAAACATCCTCATATTCCACACCACTCATCAACCACTACCCCTAGTCCTTCACCACCTTCTATTTCATCACCCATGGATCCTACCAACCTATCACTATCACCACAGGAGATGAGTTCAAACAACTCCTTGACCAAAATCCTACCACCTTTTAGTTTTACCTTTCCCACTTGTCCACTCGAGATGCCTCAGGTCAGTTGATATATGACATACCCATATCTATCCCCCTGACTCTCATTCCCACTCCTGTGTCAGCCCCATCTGGCTCCACACTACCCTCATCTACCTTACCACCTATCATTTTGTAGCTAGGCCCTATACCTGCTATGACCACTATGTCTACTACCTCCATTGCACCCGCCACATCCACTATACCTTTACCAACCACCCAGAACACAACCTCATCCATGCCTATTGTCTCACATATACCTGTAGCTACACAACCACCCTCGATGTTGGTGACCCCTACCCCTTTTCAAAACATAATCCTTTCTATTCCACAATCTTTAGCCCCCATTTCCACTAGGGTCACCATGACCCTTCTACCTCCATATATGTACTATCAACAGCCTCCTGTTTCATCTATTATTCACTCTGGGTATGTACCCCCTATTTCACTACCTTCTTCTCAATATACCTATAGGGCAGCACCATATACTAGAATGCCACCCCTGTTATATGCCCAACACCAACCCTCTTGTGCTATAGGAGTCACCCATCCATCACAACCTACCAATGACCTAATTAAGTTAATGATGGACAAGATGTCAGACATTGGAGGCATCAGTTTCTAGCTCCCGCAACACTCTCACCTACGATGAGATTTGTAATGAGCCTATACATCCATCCATTCCTATCCCCATATCCCATGCATTGGGAAATGCCTAAATTCAACCATTTCAATAGTAAAGAATACTCGCAACAACATTTGCGGTCTTTCAAACACGGGTGTTATCTGATCGCCCATGATGATGCTTTGCTCCTGAGGACCTTTCCCATGTCTCTGACTGGACCCACATTAGATTGGTATAGTGGGTTGCCTAGAAACTCTATATTCTCATTTGATCAGGTAGGCCAAGCCTTCTTGGATCACTTCTCCATTAATATCGTTAAGAAGGTTACCATGACTGACCTCTACTCTATGCATCAGTATGAGGATGAATCTATCACAAATTTTGTTGCTCGTTGGTGTAGCCTGATCAATCAACTCACATTCCAACTACCGCAAACCGAACTCATTGAAATCTTCACATGGGCTTGTGCTAGGAATATCTCACTGACCCTGCAGGTTCAAACCTTCCAAACCTTTGATAAAGCATTCACCATGGCAAGAAAGCTAGAGATTCGGGCTATTGAAGAGAAGAAAATCTAATTACACAATAAGAACTCTGCATTCAAGTCAAATGATACCTCTTCTTCTTCAAAACCACAGAACAATTATTCAAAGGCCAAGGGGACCGCTAACGCAGTGGTACTCAAATCCGACCCAACTCATCCATCAAATCAGGCTATCCCCTCATCTAATCTCTCACCCATTCAGAATTTTCAATTCAGATAGGAACAATGGAAATATACCCCAATTGGGGAACCTTATTCTTCTGTCTTGGAGAAGCTCATCAAAGCTGGGGCCATCACCCTTCCTCCCGTGAAATACACACTATTTTTTGACCCTGCTCACCCCACACCCACGTGGTATAAAGAGCACGATTTCTACAACTACCATCGAGTAAAGGGTCATAGTGATGGAAATTACATCACCTTCAAAAACATTGTCCAAGAAATGCTCGAGAAAGGTGAGCTAACCTTGGATAATCCTAATGCACCTACCAATCAAAACCTACATATCTTCAAGAAACCCTTTCCTAATCATGCCCCTTCTTCTAATCAAACTGGAGAGACTTCAACTCATGATAGCCATACTCGTGAGGTCCATGCTATTTTCAGCGATACACCCGATTTTTCCCAATTACCTCATATTCCTTCCATAGACAAAATTCTATCCCGAAGTCCTCCTTTTAAAATAGAACCCACCTCACCTATTCCTCCACCCACAGAGGAACACCTTTCACCTCCTTCATCACCCGTGGAGGATCCTTCTGTTAATATCAAGACTATTTCACCTTTGGCTTCTCCACCTAGAGAGCACCCGCATACAACCCACAGTACCCACCATCTCCTCCACCCATAGAGGAGCACCCATCATCTCCTCCTCCCATAGAGGAGCACCCATCATCTCCTCCACCTATCAAAGACCCAGTAGAGATACCTTTTCCTCTAGGTGATCATTCTCCATCAGCTACCCAAGATCCTGAAAACTTACTTTCGACTCTCTTACCCACAGAAGCCAAAGCTAGAAAATTCCCCTATCTCTAAGAAAAATTTCACAGGAATTGCCATTAGGTCCTCATCAACCTCTCCTATAGAAGTTCCATTCTCATGCTTAGCTGATCATTTAGATTATGTGGATAGAGCCTTACTTTGGGGGTGCCTTTTTCTTCTTGTCTCAATGCAAATGCAGATGCAACTTGCTGACACTTCCACTATCTACCCAAAGATATTTCGAGCCAATTGAAGACCAAACACAACCTCCTCTATCACAACTTCTTCCATGACACCCATCATAGCTCAACACACACCCTTACCCATAACCCAACATACACCTAAATCCTAAACCCACACCTACATCATCTTCCTCGACTAAACCTATTACTACCTTAGGGGTCACCCCAACCACCAGCCTTATTCATCCACCTATCAAACTAGATTTAGCTACATCCTCCAAAGTCAATACCAAACCTACTCCGACACCCAAAACAGAAGAGCCAATTCCATAAATCTCATACTCCAACCTCACCGATCACACCTTCTTCACCTTCACCCTCTTCATCTATCTTAGGACCTCATCCTTATAACACGGGTAAGAAACCTCCACCCACTAGTAAACCAAAAAAACAATAGCCCATTCCTTCCATCACAAACCTCAAACATACCCAAGTGCCCGACCACAACTTACACCCACATCTGCAACATCTTTACCACCCATTCCTCTAATACCATCGGTTACTTTTTCACTACCCACCACACTCCATTCTCTGTCCCTCACACCCCCTACGTGACCCACATCATCTACCTTCACAGCACCTCCGTTATCCCTATGGGTAACTCACCCTCTTCCCCCATCTGATTTTCCCTCTAGATCTCGTACACCCATATCACCTTTACCCAAGAAGGTGCAACCCAAAGAAAAAAATCCGCTAGCCTCCAATAAGGTAGTCAAAACAACCATACACCCTCCTTCTAGTTCATCTACCATACCCCTACCCAAAAAAATATGATCAACACCCAAGACCACGCAGCATCCAAAACCATAGCTTGACCCACTCCCCCTCCTATAAAGACCATTTCTCAATAATCAGCCACACCTATGCCCAAACCCACTTTCACTTCCCATTGCGACCACTAGTAGGGTCCTATGCCAAAAATCTTAACCAACCTCCTTGAGACTTTTGTCATCACATTACTACCACTCAGACCTTATGACCCTCTTCAAACCCAAGCCAAAAGGGTTTGATGACACTAAAATTTGTGCCTACCATCATGTGATAGGACACGATGTGGAGAACTGCAAGGCTTTGAAAACTATCCTTATCCAGTTGTGTCCTCCTGAAGAAAAATTTGGTGATGATGACCTTCTTGATGAGGACCCCATTTCACCAACACCCATTCCCATAGCTCTTCCCTCACCACCTACTCAACAACCTAGAACTTTACCTTCACAGCTCTTAGAACCACCTCCGAGATTTGAAATTAACATGGTTTGCATCAATGACCTCGCCAAACCTCCACCCAAATGTCGATGTAACTAGCTCATCCCACGAAGTTCCTTCCCACCACTAGGATTTTTCCCTTCATGTCGCTATACCTTTCATGGCTCACCTACCTCACCTACATCCCCACCTTAGATCAACATGATCCACATTTCTACCCGTGCTCAGAAGGACAAAGGCAAGAAAAAGGCAACTGACTCACCAACCAATCCTATACCCAACATATCATCTACACCCACACCTAAAATCACTATCCACAGCCCCACGTATCCTATTTCTAATGGGTTCACACACCACGTGATGCTCAAACAACTACACCAATCCCCCATCAAAATGTCTCTTATATGACCTCATCCAAACTTTAGAATCCCATCATCAAGCTCTCATGGAGGTCCTACAATCTATTGCAGGTTTTACCTAATGACCCTACACCCGTAGCCTCCATTATCACACCCCATCATGTAGCCTCTCTCACCAAATTTCCACCTTTAACCACACCTCCACCTACTCATCAAGTAGCCTCCCTTAGCTTCTCAGAGGAAGAGATCACACTACACCAAACTGATGATCTAGACCCAGCTCTCTTCATCTCTGTCCACATCGATGATATACATGTACGATGTGTCATGATTGATGGGGGTGCTAGCATTAATATCATTTCATCCCATGCATTCTCTCAAATGCGCATACCTGACAATTGCATGCATAAACATCCTGTCATGTTGCATTCATTCAATGACGCTATCACCTCTACACTAGGCACTGTCATCCTCCATGTTCGCATGGGCCCCCACACTGTTCCAGAGTTATTTTACATCTTGGAGGGGGAATTCCAATATAACCTGTTGCTTGGTAGACCCTGGATTCGTGTCATGGGTTGTGTTCCTTCCACTTTGCATTATTGTGTAAAGTTTGAGCATGAAGGACACACCTATACTATTCCAGCTGATCCTTCACCTTTTAAAACATGCAACATGCTTTACCAACCCAATGACATGCTTATACCCATTAAGGCATCTACCTCCATGACCACTACCACTTCACCTACACCTCTGCTTACCAGTACAGCTGCTACCTCAACCGCACATATGCCTCCTCCATTCCTACCACTGCCACAACCTCCATGGCTGAACCATCAGCCTCCCAATCCATTAGCTCCACCTCCACATCGACCTCTGACACATCATCTATTCCAGCTACCCACATACCAACCACCGATCCCTTGGAAGGCATTTTTCAACGCCTCACTCTGGGGGAGTATCACCTATATAGTGTCAACACATTCCTTACTCCACAAGAGTATGGAAGTCTTCACCAACACCCTCGTTATGATCACCGTATATAGGAGAGCACCTCCTTTATGGTCCTCCCCACCTTCATACTAGTCTCACCTATGGGGGACTTGATACTACAACTTACACACCGGAACCACCATCACAAACCCACCCATTTTCCACTGACTTCCAGTCACTCACCAATCGTCATTTTTCCCACACCTTCCTACACCGATGTGTGTGGAAGGGTTTTGGTTTTGGATTTTATGAGCAAGGCCACCATACTGTTATTCCATGTACTACCCGTAAACATAATGACCATAGTGGTATCAACTTTGCTGAACCACCTACCAAGAAGGCTCACATTGAACTCATCGAGGACATCAACCCTTCTCCACCTTCTTCACCACCATCACCACCTTCACCGACAGAGTCGATGGACCCATAATCCATTCCTCCTAATTTTTTTTTCATAAACACCATCTCCTTGGGGCCTCTGACTTATCAATGCGCAAGGGTGAGGCTCCCTCCTCTCTTCCCTTCCTGTATCCTGAAATGATCGATGATGATACACCTTCAATTAACATCATTCAATGCCAGGATGATGAATCTATACTCACCTACCTTGGTGTAGAAGACTCATATATTCATCAGTCATTACCATCTGAGATGCAAACCATGTTGAATGAATCAACTATCGAAATCAACATTCATACTCAGGATGACCCACACATCCTAAAGATCAGGACAATCTTTAGATGTTGCTGAACAGGAAGCCATCACCTCTTTTCTCAAAAACCATAACCACGCTTTTACTTGGTCTTACGCAGACATGCCTGGTATTGACCCCACGATAGTGGTCCACAATATCGTAACCATTCCTAATGCCAAGCCCGTCAAACAAAAGCTGAGGAAAATTCACCCTCGCATTGCCCTTCTTGTCAAAGAAGAACTTCAGTGCCTTCTTTCTGGTTTCCTTCATATTACCCATTGATTATCCTCATTGGATTTCTAACATTGTCCCTATCACCAAGGTGATAGGGGGACTCTACATTTGCACATATTTTCATGACCTCAATCTAGCTTGCCCAAAAGATGACTTTCCTCTACCTGGTATTGACCAGCTAGTTGACCTTACCACTGGTCATGAGATGCTATCACTCATGGATGGCTTCTCAGGTTATAACCAAATCTTACTTGCCCTAGAGGATCAACACAAAACTGCATTCATCACCCCTTGGGGGACCTTCTGCTATCGAGTCATGCCTTTTGGCCTTAAAAATGCTGGTGCCACATATCAGCAGGCTATGACTTACATCTTCCATGACATCATGCATCGTATATTGGAAGATTATGTCGAGACCTCCTTGCCAAATCTAAACACCGCTCCAAGCACCTCTCCATCCTAAAAACCATCTTTGACCACCTTATTAAATATTGCATTTGCCTTCAGCCCAAGAAGTGTGTCTTCATGCGGTCCTCTCAGGAAAACTCTTGGGATTTATCATTTCCCTTCATGGTATAGAAGTTAACCCTGTTAAATTCAAGGCCATTTTGGAAATGCCTCCACCCACTAACCTTAGGAAACTCCATAGCCTGCAAGGTAAGTTATAGTCTATTCGTCATTTCATTTCACAATTGTCTGATCGGTGTCAACCATTTCATCATCTGCTCAAGAAGGATGTCTCCTTTAAGTGGGATGATGATTGCCACAAAGCTTTTGAGGCCTTAAAAAATACCTTCTTCAACCCCCCATACTCATTCCACCTAAAGACGATCAACCTTTCTACCTATACATCTCAGCTACTGATCACTCTTTGGGGGCCATGCTCGCTCATTGTGATGAACAACACAGGGAGCAGGTGGTTTATTACATAAGCCATACTCTTTTGGACTATGAAACCTGATACACCCATCCTGAATTTTTTTCTTATCCTTAGTTTTCATCGCCACAAAACTCTGCCATTACCTACTCAACCACAAAACCTATGTTGTGACCAACACCGACCCCTTACACTTCATGTATGCCAAACCTTATCAAAATCAGTGTGCCACACGCTGGCTTATGCTTTTGGCTGGCCTCAACCTCAAATTCATTCATCAAAAGTCCATCAAGGGCCAAGATATCACCAACCAATTGGCTGACGCACCTATTTCTGGGGATCAACCCTCTAATTTTGACTTTCCAGATGAGTCAATTGCTACCCTTTCCTGGACGAACCCGCTTACCAAATGACACTCTTCTTCGATGGTTCCAAGTGTCAGCGTGGGGGTGGGGCTAGGATGTTATCCTCATTCCTCTTGATGGTGAACCCATAACTTTGTCTTTCAAACTTTATTTTTATTGTACCAACAATATTGCCAAATACGAAGCACTCGTACTAGGTCTCCAAGTTGCCTACGCCCTAGATGTCAAATCAATCAACATCTTTGGTGATTCTCAATTGGTCATAAACAAGGTCAATGGTATATACCAATGTCGTAATGAGATACTTCAAAAGTATAAACATCATGTAGACATATTGTTGACCACCTTTGACCGTTACGCCCTTCAAACCATCCCCCGTTCAACCAAAAAATTTGTAGATACCATGGCCTGCTTGGCTTCTCAAATACCCCACTTCGCCCACCAATTCTAAAATATTTGTCACCATACAATGACTCCAATCACCCTCTTATTTATCTCGTAACATTTACTCCATCAGAACCATCACCCCAGACCCGAGCAACCTTTGGTATAAACAATACTCTGACTATCTTTCTCTCTCCATCTTACCTCCTGATCTCACCCGTAATGGACAACACGTTCCTTCCTTAAAAAGGTCTCTTGTTACGTCATCATGGAGGGCCTCCTCTATAAGCATGGATTTGATGGTATTCTCTTATGATGCCTCACGAGTTCTAAAATTCCTTATACCATTAAGGAAGTTCATGATGGCATATGTGGAGGTCACTTTAGTGGCCTTGCTATTACTAAGCGTATTCTTCACCTAGGCTATTACTGGCTGACCCTTAACCATGATTGTTGCGACTATGTCAAGCGTTGTGTAAAATTCCAACAACATGCCAACCTTCATCATACACCCAGTCATGCCTTACAGGTCATATATGACCTTTGGCCCTTTTCTCAATGGGGTTTGGATCTTGTTGGAGAGATCAATCCCCATTCTTCCCAATGAAATCAATGGATCATCACCACTACCGAATACTACACAAAATGGGTTGAAGCCATACCACTCATCTCCATAAAAGCTGAGAAAATATGTGAGTTCATCAATCATCACATCATTTTTCACTTTGGTGTCCCTCATCACCTCATCACTGATAATGGTAAAAAATTCAAAAATAAGACCTTGTGAAAAATTTGTGATGCCTTCGGCATTCAGCTAAGTTTCTTGTCACCTTATTACCCACAAAACCAATGGCCAATCCAAATCCACTAACAAAACCTTGAACAAAATTCTCATGAAAGTGGTTAATGATACTGGGAAGGACTGGCATACGCACATTCCTTTTTCCCTATGGGCATACCGCACTAGTATTCACACTTCCACTACCGCTACACCTTTTTCTCTGGTCTACGGTACAGAGGTTGTTCTGCCCCTCAAAGTCCAGATCCCCTCACTCCACATTTCTCTTCATGACATGCTCAATGATGATGACTTTCATCAGGACCATTTAGCACAACTTGAGTTATTAGATGAACGTCATCTTAATGCTCTTGATCATCTTCAAGTTTACCAAAAATGTATCAAACGTGCCTATGATAAATGTGTCCATGAACAAACCTTTCAAGTTGGTGATCTCATCCTAAAAGAAAATCAACATGTAACTAAAGCAGAAAAAATTAAACAGGGAAAATTTGCTCCTAATTGGCTTGGACCATACATCATGACCCATACTTACGGATCAAGTGCTTATCGTTTATCTTCACTCGATGGTAAACTCGAACCTGAGCCCCTTAATGCCTTGCATCTTTCGACCATTCTACTATTGACTTTTAGTCCTACCTCACCTTTTACCTCTTTCCATGCTCATCCCTTGAGTGCTATCCACTTCCCACGTCATCACTAATGATTAAATAAGAGTCATGTGTATACCCATCACTTGTTATCTTCTCTTGAATATGTGTACCACGGTGCTACACATAGCATGATTCTCATGGATACTTTTCGTCTACCTTTAGATGAGATCCCATGGTCGTTTCACCCTACTTTCTGAACAAGAATCCTATTCTTCACCTTGGTCTTGTCCATGACTTCGAATCCCTCACATGGGATCCAAACTCCTTGAGTTAAACTTCTAATAAAAATATGACTCCCTCAAAAGGACATCTTCCTCTCTGCAATCGCTGCTATAAATAGACTACTCCCTCGAAGGACAACTATGTAAAGATCTTTCAAAAAAAAGTGAGAGAATCTGAAGCTTCCTGCATTGATCAGCTTCACAAAGAAATCAAGGAGTTAATTTCCTCATCCCATAAATACTTCCCGCATCGATCAATCTATCTCAAATATCAGTCAACATAGAAAGCCTTTTAGTCATGGAATTGCTAATTATGACCTTGGATCTCTTGTCCAAAGAGCATGCTACCTCATACCATATAAAAATTAACCACCTTTCACCCCTCTCACCATTCACACTCCCATTTCCTACTGCCTCAAGGGACCTCTTAGAAACCATGACATTTGGTGATCATGTGACTACTTTTCACCCTTAGAACAATCAATCATGCAATGTCTTTTAGGGTCTTACGTCCATCACCTCCTCCAAGGTATGACCTACTCGGTATGATCCTAACCAATCAAGTGGCTTTCTTGCCCCCTCTTATCTTTTAACCTTCTTTATTACATATTAATTACCTTATACAGGACTTGGTCCTTGACGCTTACCTTTGGGGTAATCTTCTTCTTCTACCACAATCGAAATCACCTATACCAAGTTACCCACAACTCACCCACACCTAATAGACCTAAACCCAAATCATGCCTATGACCTACCATCTCATTCTCATATCTCCTCATATTCTTCCCTAGCTTATGGGAGAACTACATCGGCCTGAGGTCCTTTTTTACTTAGACTATGTAGGCAGCACTCTGAGGGCATGGGGCCCTTAGAGGTTAGCTTGGCCACTCTCTACCCTAGCCAATTCATCTTTCATTTTCCTAAATCACATTCTACCCTACTTCGTTTCCTTTTTATATAAAAAATTGGAAATTAAACCAAACAAACAACAAATTGCTTCACATTTTTATCATCAACAAAACATACATTTATTTCTATTACCATTTATTTACCAACATCATGCAAGTATTATAAAACATCTTAAAAATGACCCATATCATCATTCATTGCAAATATTAATGAATTACAACCAAAACCTAACTCAATCCATGCCTAAAACCACGACCTGACTCCACCATGCCTAAAACCAAAACCTAACTCCACCATGCCTAACACTAACCTGCCTACTCACTCAACCATGCCTATGACCTGACTCAACCACGCATAACACCAACTTGACTCAATCCATGCCTAACACACCTACCATAAGTCCATCTATGCATAATAATAAAATGTTATCAAAACAAACACATAATGCCCATCATCATCATCATCATCTATATAAATACAATATCCATATAGATAACTATCAAATGTCTTCGGCACGTAGGACGGAGTATATAATCCACTCTCTCAAAACTCTCATATACATCCTCACCATCTTTGGCACACAGGCCTATATGTCAAAAATATATATATATATCAAAAATCAAAACTACATCAAAATTGAGAGCCATATATCAGGCATCATCTCAGTGGACATCCTCCATATCCATCTCTCTTGTCCCCTCTGCCTCCTCGGCTCCTGTCTGACGACCTGCTAACATCTCCCCACCCATCATAGGTGGTTTCTGGGTCCCTACTCGTACATCAACTGGAACTGGCCTCCGTGAACTGGTGGCCTCACCCTGACCATGTCTCGCGGCTCGATGGCCCCCTGTGCTCTCCACACTATGGGTCCGTGATCTAGTCCTCTCGCTAGAGGCCTTCTGTTCCCTGTACTCAGCATATGATAGAAAATCTATCCCTACCACTGTCAGCTGGTCCTGATAATACCTAGCCTCATCTCTCACCTCTCGTAACATGGATATGGGTACTGTCTGTGGTGGCCCCATTGGCCTCTAACCCTGTAACTACCCTATGGGAACCTATCCCACCCCTACCTGTGAATTGGGACCTTGTCCCGGTGCCTGTGGTGGCCCCATCGGCCTCTGCTCCTGTGCCTATATCTCGGCATGTAAGGCCCAAATCTGTGCCTGCGCCATGGATAAATGGATATGTAACCCTGTCACCTATGTGCCTGTAGGGCGGCCATTTGACCATCATCACCATCTCCATTTCCATCCCCACCCTGGGCCATCGGGGCCTGAAGACTAGCCACCTTCACCTATGAACTAGCTAATTTCCCGTGCACCATCCCCAACTGGGTAATCAGGGTCACCACCTTCCCCTATAGGGCATCTCTCTACATCGTGATCGTGGCTAAATCTGGCTACCTTGACCTAGGTGGTACTACTCATAAATGAGCTGCTCACCACTTTCTATATCGGTCTGTCACTCCGGCATCATCGATCCATCGGTCTACCACCTGCTCCTCCTACCCTGTGGGCACTGTCAGATGTGGTAGAGGTAATGGCCTCTCCATGTCATCTCTCCTGTACTACAGGAATGGTGGAGGTATGTCCTATAGCAGCCCAAACTACTGTCTAAGCCTATCAATTGGGATCATCTCGTGCTCCCCAACACAGTGCCCCTCTATCCATCTCAGTAGCTGAATCCCATCTAGCTCATCATGCATCCGCCTGTATGAGGGATAACCCACATCGGTCTCCATATGATGTCTACCCTGGATAACCCCTCCAATAAACTCCTATAATATGCTACATCATGTGTATCCCTATCTGATCGATGCCCTCCAATCACGGGTACCCATTACTTGTACCCCACCTAAACCAATCTCAGTGGAAATGCATCTGCTCAGGGCATACCCACTGGGCTCACATAAACTATGTGCTCATAGGCCTAGCAGTGTAGTAAAAAGGTACAACATAAGTTAAACCTGCGTAGGTGCCCATATGCCCACATCTCTCTGTATAACTACACCAGGAATGCTGGTGCCCAAGAAAAGTAGGTCCGATCCATCATCATGTCCTGTAAAACCCCCATTAAGGAGAGGGGAAATCTCCCACCCTCTACATCTGGTAGTGCGAAACAACACACTGCCTCCATCAATAAAACAATTAGCCTCATCTCCTCTGGATGGGATAGGTACATCCCCTTGTAACTCAAACTAGTAATATAGAATGTCATGTCTTCTAGTCCCTCCCCAAACAATGTCAACATTAACTCCTCTGAGGCCTCGAAGGAGATCGAGTACACCTGCATCCCCAGTATCGGTAACCGCAGGATCCTAAACACATCCTCTAGGGTGACTGTCATCTCACCCATTGGTAGGTGGAACGTGTTGGTCATTGAATCCCATCTATCGATGAGAGCAACCATCAGACTCAGTTGCTAAAGTGCATGTCGATAGCGCCAGACCCCAATCAGGCCCACATGCTCCACGTTCCTCCACTCCTCAACTGTCGCCACACCTCGCACTCTCAAGAGTAGGGGTGGCACCCTATCTCTCATCCGTAGCTGATCTCTCTCTTGTATCCAATACAAACATCAAATTAATCAACCTTCATCATACCCTCACTCACCCTCGGCACCTCACCTATACCCACTGCCTCACCTATTTCTTTCTTCCCAACATACCTTCCTATCACATTTCTATCTCCCCCCACCCTCACCCACTATCATTTCCCCATACCCATTTTTACATCCTGCCTACACTAGGTTTTTCACCACCATACCCTATTCTACCCTTCCCTATCTCACCCACTCAACCTAGGGCCCTTTTGGCCCCTTTTTCTCCATAACCTGACTAGTTTTGGTTATCTCTAACCGACCCCGGTCACCCCTAAACTGACATCAGTCACCCCTAAACCAGCATCGGTCACCTGTTTCGTGACCGATGTTGGTTTGAACCTATCGACGCCGGCTAACCCCGACCAATGCCGGTCACTGTCGCAATGAAAACTGTGACCCCCAAAACCCTACCCTCTCAAAAAACTCCCTCTCATGACCCTTCTACCCACCCATTCTCACTTAAAGTTCCCCTCAACCCCATCCCACCCCCTATTCACCCACTTACCTCTCTCCCCATTCCTCATTCCCAATTCACCCTCCCCCATTTCGAATTTCATTTCCCTCCCCCAACCCAATTTTTTACCACCTGACCTCTTACCTACTTTATCTCACAAAACAAAGAAAGAGTTTGACACTTACCTCATCATGATGCCATCACCGTGGTGGCACGTCTGGCCACTGCACTGGTGGCTCACCTGATCCCTCTCTGGCCTCTGCCATCACCAATCTGTCACCTCCCCTCTAACTAATAAAACCAACCAATCTAATCTCATGGACCCACCTCTCTGCTACCTATCACCCACTACGTGGCTTGCCAACTCAGTCCCTAGTCTCTCTCTCTCACTTTCCACCTTTTCTCTTTTTCACTTGTCATTTTCCCAATTTGCAAAAAGATAAATGATTTGAAAAAATGTGGATTTTTCATTTTATAACATCCCCAACCTAACTGACACCAGTTTTACCTTCACCGGCATCGGTCACGTGCCCTACCTTACCGTGGTCAGTTATACTATACCAACATTGGTTACCCTTGACCGGCATCAGTCACCCTCTCTTCCACATTTCCCACACTTTGACCCTATTACCCTACCCATCACTCTTTTTTTCCCTCACCCAACGCTTACCCTGACCATTCACCTCACCCTCTGGACATCATCATTTCCTACCTAACCTTGTCCTCATTTGGGGGCTCATTATTTTACCCATACCTCAGCCCTAATTGTGTCATGACTTGGATACTTGGACCTAGACCATCGCTAGTGACCTTTGACCCCATGTGTTTTCTATACCTTGCGACACTGTTACCTATGTTGTTGACCTAACAACCTTACCTTGCTTCTTGCCGTGACCGTTTATCCTGACCCAACCTTTAGTGTACCAAAACATACCTAAACATTCTTGCACTTGACCTACATCATGTTTCCTAACCATATCCTATACCTTAGATACCATAATCACCTCAACCTTGTTTGGATAAACCTATTGACCTTAGACAATGTAGATTTTTCTTGCTCTTTAACCTAGTATTGTGTTGCAGTTTATACATGTGCATGCATTTGATTGTTACTACCTTTGACCCTAGCCCATTACCTAGATTACTTGAGTGGACCTTTTTCCTTTTTAGCCCATTCCTCACCCTCCTCTTCATCAAATTCACCTTTTATCAAACCACTCACTGATCCTGCCTTCTACCTCGTCAGTTCCTAGTTTGAGAGGGATCACCTTCACCCACACATGGGGAAACCACATCTTATTTTTATTAGCATTGCGTATAGATACAAGATATGCAATAAAAAGGGGAAAAATGTAGACACTGAAATTTTGTCATACTCCCCTTGGTCCCCTGTCAAATAAATACCTTGAGCATACTCATTTAATCATGGCCCCTTCACCCCACTATAATATTAATTTAATTAATTTAATTAAATTAATTCATTATCCTCACCATATTTATTATTTAAATATCCTAATTGGGATAATGCCCACATATCCACCTCACCTAGACACCTCATCAAGCCACCTCACCCTCATACATATTCTTAGTAAGTTGTCACAACTAACTAAGACCTACCCAAACCCTAAAAATCATTTCCTACATTCCCTCTAACCACATTCCCACTAGTTAGAAGGAAGCTTCCATGCTAATCCACAGGGTAAAATGAAACGAGATCCCATAAAATCAAGGGGATCTACCTAGTTTAGTAAACCTAGGAAATCCTGCCCTAACTGACGCTGGTTACCCTTAACCACCGCTAGTTAAGCCAGAACCACCTTCGGTTACCATTTAACCCCCAAAATAACCTTATTTCGAGGTTGGCACATTTCTGAGAGATAATCACATCTTTTGAGAATAAGTGACGAAACTAGAGCTACATGCAAGTAGAACCAACGTTAGTATACACATCAGAGCATCCATATCCAATACCTAAAGCAATCACATAGCCATCTACCTTCACGGGAGAATCTGGGGAAGCACCAACACTACATCAAGTTCATTCCATTTGATCATCGACCATTTCCAACTAGGCATCAATCCCATACAAACAGTAAGTTTTGTTAACCAGCACTCATCTATTCATCATTTGGTAGATCCTTTTACATCTGATATTTAGCTTTTGCTCTCATTTCCATTCCCCCATCATCTACCTCCATGAAAACTTGACCATCTTGTTATCCATACCCTTGCACTGCCCATACCTGGATCTTAATCATTCATGTGCACATCTACGATCCACATAAACCTTGCCTTTTCCCTTCTTTTTCATCTAATCTCAGATCTATCACCCAACCAAGTTCTTATTGAGTTTCTTGTACCCCGAACATACTAACGTTAGTTACCCACAACCGTCGTTGGTTATCCTAGACCGATACCGGTCATACTAGACTGACGTTGGTCTTTGTGTCTTTTACCAGAAATCAAGAACAAAGTTTCTAAACCTCCACCAAATACCCAAAACCACCCAAAATCTCACCCTGAATAGTAACAATACCCTGACAGAGACCTTGACCTTCAGATTCAATCATAGCCTAGCCCATTGTGAATGAATTTACTTATTGTAGATGAATGAGATACCTAAATCATTTTAACGATAGTAGGATTTCCTTGATTATCACCATTAAGTTATTTTAAACAGTGGATTGATAGCCTTCTAGGAAGTATCACACTTCCCAGATCTAGTATATGCTAGGTAGTCCATTGCATATATTGTTTAACTTTTATTTGGTGTTCTTGTGTTCCATTTTAGGTAGTTCCTCCAAGAAAAAAGGAATCTCTCACGATCAGCTGTGGATTCAGAAGTCATACGTGCGCAACAACATACAACCAACATTTTAACAGGTATTCCTCCTAACCCATTACCCTTATTTGTTTCGTCAACATTTGAAGAAATGCTCTAGAATTAGGTGAAATAACTACCTCCATGAACAAAAGATCAATTGCATGCTATGTCAGTAATCCCGCTCAATAATGAGTTGTCAGAGATTATGTTATAGTGCATGAAATCTTTTCCATGGGACTACTTGTGTCCTCCATTACCCCCCTCACATGTATCCTTTCTTGGGGTACCATTTTTAACCCTTTTTGTTATAACACAAATATTTGGGAACTATAACTTGATAATAAAAACATTGGTATAATTGTCTTAAATGTTGTTTGTTTGAGTGCATGTGATTGTACTAGTTTCTCTATTAGGTTAGTTGGTTTACTTTCTCATATTGCATTGCATTCTGTATGTTTTATTGAGTTAGATATTGTTTTACTTTCTCGTATTGCATTGCATTTTATATGTTGCATGGAGATTTGCAGTAATGGACAAATGTTGGTAATTTAGCTTTTCATGTTATCTTATGTTTTTGTTCATTTCAATAAAGGCTGATGATGTAGAATTTGGGGCAAAATAATATAACCATGTTTCTTATTGAAAGGTTGGATGCAAAGATTGCGATTATCCTATATTCTTCATTGTAATTTCTTTCCCATAATCGTTTATTAGCACTACTAATTTTTCTTCTAAATCACCTGGGGTAATAAACAACCATGTTTATCCCTATCCTTATTCCCTTCAAAATACTGAAGGGTTTCATGTTTGTTCTATTCTATTTCTTCTATCCATTTCAATCATATTTTTTATCGTCGATTGACTTCTTCTATCACTCCATCGACACTCGAGGGGGCATCCTTCATTCTACTAATTTTTCTTTAAAAATTTACTTGTTTACTATATTTGAAGAGAAGTGACTTACTTCACCTAAAATAGGAGAAAATTTAGACACCTAAATTCTGCTTTCGCAATCCTATTTCCAAATGCGCATAAATCACTCTCATTCTTACCAAATCAATTATAATTAGTGATTTCCACTAATTAAATAATTTTTTTTACCACTTTGGTCAATTAAAAACACATTTTTTATTGCGCAATCTCTTTTGCATCTGGGATGCCACTATATGACAAATCGTAAGTCAAAATCCTCTTCAAAACAAATAATTAGCAATTATGAGCTAATCAAGCCTATTTTTCCATTTTTTAGTCAATATACCCTATTATTGGATCAAACCCCTCTTATGACCACACAAACTCACCCCACTTTCCTCCACAATGTCTCAACAAGCCTCAAAATCTTATCCTAGCCTCCTAGTTGATCTTAAGTGGTTAATTAAGGCACCCACATCTTAATCACTTGTTAAATCACTAATTGTGATTAGCAAATATTAATCATGATTAACAATTCTAATATAATTTGGGGATTTTTAGTCCCAGATGCACCAAATTATTAGTTTTTCTTAAAGTGAAAACTATTAAAATCCCTCACCTCATTCCTTTATACTTTACACCATGTTTTGATTTGCATCTCATATAATAAATATGATTTATAGTCAATCAAAATCCTTTCTTAAATCCTTCAATGGGGTTAGTATATGAATATCCAAAATGACCAAGTACTAATTTAGAGAGGCCATTTCACCTTGGTTTGAGTAGCAACCATACTAATTTGATTTCCCTCTTAGGTCTATGTAGGGCCATGTTAGGTAATTGAACATATTAGTAGGCATGTTTAGTTAGATTTCAAATTAGACTCATGTTAGTTAAGCATTCCTTTAAGATTTTATCTTAATGTTACATTCCTAGACTTAGAACCTTGACTAGAGGTGGGAATAGTATTAGCCTTCCTTAGTTATTCATGTAATTTTCTTTGTAAAGTTTAGGGTTCTTTCACATACAAAAGCATGTTTTGTTCTTGTAATTAGTTTTGATAGTTTGAGAGTGTAGAGTACTGTAATGAGTGTGAATGAGAGCTATGTTGATGTGAGTGAAAATAGTGTGGCATGTTGTTTAACCATGAATGAGAGGTGAAAAAAGTTGTAGATTGGAAAAGCTTGGTGCGTGAATAAGTATAAATATGTGTTTTGGGGTAAAGTATGTGAAGTAAAATCAGTTTGGAGTGTAATAGGAAGGAGTGAATATCATCTTCGTGAAGTAAGAAATCATAAATCAGAGTGTAAATCATTCTTGAGGGCCTGAAGTTAGTAGGTAGGTGAATGAAGAAGGAGAGAATATATTTACAAAATTATGTTTGTAAGATAAGTTGTGTATGACAAGATTGGAAGAAAATTGAAGAATGAGAAGAGAGATGAAACAAAGAAAATATAGTAGAATAGAGTAAGATAACTTAGTGGTCACCATTAGTTGTGTGAGAAAAAAAAATCTAAGTGAACAAAATCTTAAAAAGTCTAACTTGTATCTTAGAAAGAGGGAGTAACAACTTCTATATGAGTTGTTACTTACAGAAGAAACATGTAGAATCCTAGTTGCTTTTAGGAGTTATAGCTTCCAGGAAAGTTATTGATTGTCAAATACTAAGTATTATATTGGTTAAATTTTTGGAGTTACAGTTCCATGTTGAGTAGATGCTCAACTTGAAATCAATGTAACATTTGCATGACATTCTTGTCCTAAGCTAGTTTTTAGTTTCAGTGGGGTTTTATCCTAGTTTGGGTTTCCCACATTAAATCATGTCTCTATGTACTCTCTCTCATATTTAATTCTTGTGAATGTTGATTTGGATTTATCATAACTAATTAAGTGGATTGAATTATTTTTCAAAGTTTGAGAAGACACTGATTCACCCCCTCTTAGTGTTATGATTGTTATGTTGTGGAGCTTGTTTTCATGTGTGGAAGTGTTGAATAATGTATGCTAGAAGTACTATACACTATGCATAGTTTTCTCACCGGGGTTCTGGGTCAGGCTAGGCCCCAAGTGATGCATCGTCGGTAGTGGGGGTTTGCAAATGTAACCCCTAAGAAAAAAAATTTGGCCTCGAAAAACATGCCTGATAATTCAGGAAATGTGCTCTTCTCATATATGCAGGATTTTTTACCCATATGTTTATGGGGTGGTTTTGTCCCATGATTTTGTACCCACGATATTGTAAAACTATTTAAGAAGTTTCCTATTTATGTAATTTTTTGCATATGGTAGGGTTGATGTAACATTGTAGATGTGTGTGATTTCAAGTGTGAATTCAGGAGAGATTGTTAAGCATAACTCCAAATAGATCTAGGTACTGTATTAAAAGAAAGAGGCGACTTGTAATAAAAATATAAGCAAGTGATTCTTGGTGGACATAGCCCAAATTGAGTGAACCATGTTAAATACTGTCTCTGTGTTGGGTTCTTTTATTTTCTATACTTTTATTTTAGATCTATGATATTATTCTCCAATATTAGTTTCTACTATTGCAATTCTGTGTGGGATTGTTCCACATATTTTATCCTTTATTTCCTAAAAATTTGTATCAGATCCTAGTTTAGTTTGCTAAAGTATTGAATTGCATGTAATTTTTTAGCTTGAGTGGGAGCTATGGAAGATGATGGAAGATAAAAGGTTGATAAATTCAACGGGTAGAATTTTAGTCTTTGGAAGATGTAGATAGAAGATTTGCTTTATGAGAAGGATCTTTATTTTCTGTTATCTGAGAAAGGGAAAAAAACCTCTAGCATGACGGATGTGGAATGAGATTTGCTAGATAGGAAAGCACATGGAACAATTCTAATATGTATTACATATTTTGTATTACTTAGTGTTTCAAAGGAAAAGACTACAAAATAACTTATGGATGCATTACGAAAAGTTGTATGAAAAACCCCTCTGCCTCAAACAAGATATTTTTAATGAAAAAGTTGTTTAATATAAGGATGTATGAGAATATTTCAATATTAGAACATTTAAATGATTTTAATATGGTCGTGAATATGTTAGCTTTTGTTACAATAGAATTTGAAGAAGAAGTTAGGGATTTATTAATTCTGTCCTCTTTACCTGATAGTTGCAATAGCCTGGTAATGGCGATAAACAACTTGGATCTATCTAACTCAAAGTTGAAGTTTGAGGATGTTGTAGGGGTGATTCTAAGAAAGGAAATTAGAAGAAAAATATCTGGGGAATATTCTAATTTAGGGAATGCTTTGACAATGGAAACTATAGGGAGAAAAAAGAATATAGGAAGGTATGGAAAATCAAAAGATCGAGAAAGGTCAAAATCCAAAAGCAAGATGGTATGCTGGCATTGTGGAAAGTCTGGGCATGCAAAGAAGTATTGTTGGGAGCTTTGGGATAAGAAGAAACAACATGAAGAAAACAAGGAGGAAAATGTGGAAATGGGTAATGTATGTAATGATGCTTTGATTATTTCTTTGCATAACATTGCTGAATATTGGGTTTTATATTCGAGGGATTCTTTCCATACTACTCCATATAGGAATTATTTTGTTGATTATGTTCAAGGGGATTTTGGGCATGTTTTTCTTGGTGATGATGAGCCTTGCAACATATTTGGTAAACTTTTTTCTCAGGTTAATATGTAGAATGGGAATACATGGCTATTAAAGGATGTCAGACATGTGCCTACATTAAGAAAAAATTTGATATCGGCGGGGCAGCTGGGAAGTGATGGTTGTACTGTTATATTTATAGTGGACTCTTGGAAGGTTAGCAAGGGTTCTCTTGTGGTGGTAAGAGGTAAGAAGTTTGGAACCTTGTATTTAACTACCGATAGAACTAATGCTTGTAATATTGTGGCTTCATATGTAGATACAACATTGTGGCACTATAAGCTTGGTAAAATGAGCTATAAGGGCATGGAGATCATAAAGAATAATTTTATTAGATATATAGAAACAAGTTAGAGTTCTGTGAGAACTACTTATATGGGAAATAAAAGTGAGTAAGGTTTCCAAAGGTTGGACCTACAAAGAAAGAGAGTAAGTTAGATGTGGTACATTCTGATGTGTGTGCAGCGGCTTAGGTATCATCTCTTGGGGGTTCAAATTATTATGTCACTTTTATTGATGATGTAATAAGGAAAGTTTGGGTATATTGTATTAGAAATAAATATGATGTATTTTATACTTTTGTTAAATGGAAAGCCTTGGTAGAGAATGAAACAAGTATTAAGCTAAAATGTCTCAGCTCAGATAATGGAGGGGAGAACTGGAGCAATGAGTTTGATGATTATTTTTATAAGAATGGAATCTGAAGGAAAAATAAGGTTCTAGGAACTCTACAGCAGAATGGGGTGTCAGAAAGGATAAACATGACAAGAATGGAACACGTTAGGAGCATGAGGTTACATCCAGGACTGCCTCTTTATTTTGGGCAGAAGCGATGAACACAACTTTGTACTTGATAAATAGAGTCCACCCTCAAGTGCATTGGGTGGAGGAATACCTGAGGAGGCTTGGTATGGTAAGAAAGTTGATAACTCATTTCTTAGGGTCTTTTGATGTGAGGTGTTTGTTCATATTGAGGCTAAATAGGACCTAGATAGAGGATAAATCACAAAAATGCACTTTCATTGGTTATGGTGATGATGAATTTGGATATAAATGTTGGATTATTATGGAAAATAAAATCATTCAATCTAGGGATGTGGTATTTAATGAGGAAGTTATGTATAAGAAACAATTGCAGGAAAAAAAGAAAGAATCTAGGAAAGAATATACAATGGTAGAGGATCTTGTAGATGGGAAAGTGGTACATGAATCAGTTGAGAAACCTACTCAACATGAACCCCAAACTATTATATTGAGGAGGTATTCAAGGCTAAGAAGAGAACATGAACATTTTTCTCCTTCTCTTTATTATTTATTACTCACCGACAGTGGAGAGCCAAAGAGCTTTGATGAAGCAATGTAGGTGGATGTCAGGAATAAGTGGGAACAAGTCATGAATGAGGAGTATCAATCTCTCATGGAGAACTAGGCATAGGATTTGGTGAAGATACCTGAAGCCAAAATAAAATTACCGAAAAATTTTATATACAAATTTAAAGAGGAAGGAGGAAAGAAAAAATACAAGGCCCCGGTTGGTGGTCAATGGGTTTGCACAAAAAAATGCATAAATTTTGATGATATTTTTTTCTCCTGTAGTAAAAATGACTTCTATTAGAACGGTATTTGGAATAGTGGTAGAAGAAGACTTACACTTGGAGAAGCTAGATGTAAATACTACATTTCTCCATAGTGATTTGGAGGAGGAGCTATATATGAAACAACCTAAGGATTATGAGGTCAAAGGGGTGTGCAAACTGAAGAAGATATTGTACGGCTTGAAACAAGCTTCACATCAATGTTATAAGAAATTTTATAGCTTCATAATGGAGAAAGTTTATATTAAATACCATTCTGACCATTGTGTATATATAAATAAATTTAAGGATGGAAGTTATATTATCCTGTGTCTGTATGTGGATGACATGTTGTAGTACTCAAGAAGAAACTAAGCGAGTCCTTTGATATGAAGGATTTGGAGGCAACCAAAGAAATCCTAGGCATGATATTACACATGAAGTGGGAGCAGTGAGTAGATTTTTGAGTGATCTAGGTAAAGATCATTGACAGGTAATAAAGTGGAACCTTCGGTAGTTGAGAGGGGACCATGGTGAAAGTTTTGTGCTATAGTGGATCATACACCACTTTGTGTGGCTATGTAGATTAAGATATGGATGGAGATGTAGAAAGTAGGAGGGATACAATAGGTTATATTTTCAATGTAGGTGGGACAACAGTGAACTAGATTTCATTACTACAAAAGCAAGTGGATTTCTCAACCACGAAGGATGAGTATGTTGTTGCCACAAAAGGAAAAAAAAGAGATGAATTGGTTACAATAATTGCTTGATGATTTGGGGCATAAGCAGGTGGAAAGGAAGTTGCATAGTGATATTTAAAGTGTTATTCACCCAGTTAATAACTCTACTTTCCACTCTAGGACAAAACATATACAGTTAAGGTACCATTTCATTAGGATAAATTTTGAAGAAGAGAAGTTGAAGCTAGAAAAGATTTACACTTGTAAGAATCCTGCAGACATGATGACCAAGGTGGTCACAAGGGAGAAACTAAAGCTGTGTTCAGCTTTGGTTGGTCTTCATGGACAACACTGAAAGGTTGAGAAGCTTGATCAGAGGAAAAATAATCTCAAAGTGGGAGATTGTTATGTTATGGAGCCTATTTTCATGTGTGGAAGTGTTGAAGACTATACACTAAAAGTAATGTATACTATCCATAGTTTTCTTGCTAGGGTTCAGGGCAAGGATGAGCCCCAAGCAGGGGTCTAGGGGCGGCAGCCCACGAGAAATTTTTGGCCTTGAAAAACATGCCTAATACTTAGGGAAACTGTGCTCTTCTCATATGGGCGGGATTTTTGACCCATATGTTAATGGGGCAGTTCTAGACCATGGTTTTGGTATCCATCATATTGTAAAAATGCTTAAGCAATGGCCTATTTATGTGATTTTGTGCATATTGTAGGGTTGATGTAACATTATAGATGTGTGTGAGTTCAAGTGTGAATTAAGGAGAGTTTGTTGAGCATAGCTCTAAATAGATTTGGGTACTATATTGAAAGAAAGAGGTGGCTTGTAATAAAAATACGAGCAAGTGATTCTTAGTGGATGTAGCACAAATTGGGTGAACCACGTTAAATATTGTCTCTATGTTGTGTTCTTTTATTTTCTGCACTTTAATTTCAGATATGTGATATTATTATGCATATTAGTTTTTACTATTGTGATTCTTTATGGAATTGTTTTGCATATTTTATCCCTTATTTCCTAATAATGATTTCAAATAAGCATAAATTAGATATAAGATGTGTACCTTGTAATTTGGAAAGGAGTGAAGCCGATAGTGTGCCGAGTGGACAAGTAGCCATGTAAAGTGTGAAGTGATTGCAATGTGAACCGTGGTAACTAGGAAAAGGAGGTATACCCTAGGGAGGAATCTTATGTGTAGTAGCATGATGTTATAGCTTGTGCTTGTTTATGTGAGCCACTACTTGTTGCTTGTAAGGACATACCTGTAAAAAATAGCAACAGTATAGTCAAAGTCTCGTATATGAGAATTTAGAGTAAGGTATGTAAAATAGTAGAAAGTAATAGCTAAGGAAAGAGTGCACCTGATGTATGAGAGTGTATAGGATGGAAAATTGTCTTGTTTGTCTTGGAGATGTTGTTAGGTGGGTTTGGAAGTGATAAATTCCCAACTAAGAAAGTGTTGAGCCATGCTTATGACGTCCTACCACTAAGGATGAGGTTTTTGGGTGATCTTGTGCCAAGGATGAGTTTTTTTGGCGATCTCATGCCAAGATAAGAGTGTTGGGGAGAGAGGTCTATTTTATCTCCTTTGATGATAATTCTCAAATGATAAGTTCCATTACAAATTAGCACATCCCGATTTATAAACGAATTTATAATCAAGTTGTAACCAAATTATATCTGAATTATAACTGATTGAATGAATTATGTAGTTGAATGTAACTTCCTAATACTAATGCTTATTTCACTAAATTAGAACATATTCCAGTGAATTGAGACTCCAGTATTTCAAGTATTGGAAGAAATTCATCTCCATTTTTGTGTATATTGAATTCATTTTTTGGCTATACTGGATTCCATTAGGAGTAATATTGGATTAGAGAGGTCTAGTTTCTATCCTTTGATGATGCTTCTCAAATGATAAGTGTCACTGCAGATTGGCATGTCCCAATTTGTAAATGAATTTGTAATCGAGTTGTAGCCAAATTATATCTGAACTATAACTGATTAAATGCATTATGTAATTGAATATAAGTGCCTAATACTAACACTTGTTTCACTAAATTGGAACATATTCCAGTGAATTGAGACTCCAGTATTTCAAGTATTGGAAGAAATCCATCTCCATTTTTGCGTATATTGGATTCCATTTTTGGCTATAATAGATTCCATTAGTAGCAATATTGGATTCCATTAGTAGCAATATCAGATTCCAATATTGTCATTATCAGACTTATTCGAGTTTCCAATTTCTCTATTATTGGAATCCAATATCAATATCTATTATTGGATTCCAATTTGGCTCACTATTATTAGAGTCCAAGTTCACCACTATTGTAATCCAATTTATAAATCCCAATTTTTGGATTTTAGTTTCACTATTTTAGGATTTATATTTTGTTATTATTTGAATCCCCCACATAAGCCAAGCGGATGCTATCTTACATAAGCCAAGTCAAGCAAACGACCATTATCTTACATAAGCCAAGCCTAGGCTGCTAACTTACATATGAAAGCGTATGCTAGGTCAGCTATCGGGGTCAAAGTTACATCCTTTTATTGGATGATTTGTACATGTGACTTGATTATACTTGTGTTATTTGGCTACCTTTTTTCTAAATTTTTAGTATAGCAAGTCATAAATGTTGACTTCATTTTTATTAGTGGTACTATATACACATTACCACTCAAAGTCATTAATTATGTTCATTGGCTTCTTTCCCCTATGGCTTTCAAAATTTGTATAGTAGCAGCTGCTGTGACTTAGTTTTTTTTCTTATAAAATTCAAATATTGACTCCAATGGGAGGCCAATTTTGGGTGATCACACTTAATTGTGGTAAGTGCAAATATCACTTTGAAAACTTACACTTGGATGTGACAGTGCTAGCTCATCGTAGTGGCCTCATACATCTACGAAGTGTGATCCATTTCATGATGAAGTGTGATCTATTGCACGTAAGCGAGATCCCTCTCACGTCGAAGTGTGATACCTCACACCATCGCATGAAAAAGTACCGTCGTACACATTACCTCAAAATGAAGTGTGAATTCACACTTGGAATAGTGATCACTCACATATCGAAGTGTGATCCCTCACACAATGATGTGCGATACCTTGAATGAAAAAGTACGGGAATTTTCAAGATGAAGTGCGAGCATTCACAATTGGAATAGTGGGAATAGGGAATAGATTTCAGGAATAGGTTTACATGGATTAAATCCTATCCAATTTATTATAACCACTATTGTAATCCAATTTATAAATCCCAATTTTTGGATTTTAGTTTCACTATTTTAGGATTTCTAGTTTGTTATTATTTGAATCCCCCACATAAGCCAAGTGGCCTTATCTTACATAAGCCTCATGGTTGCTAACTTACATGATGAAAGCACATGCTAGGTGAAATCAAATTAATGGGGTCAAAGTTACATCTGCCTTGGCCACTAAGTTACATTTGCCTTGCAGCCACTAAGTTACATAATCATTGGTCGCCTCTAAGTTACATAATACCATGATAAGCCTAGCGGTCACTATCTTACATAAGCGTATAGGTTGTTAACTTACATAAGCCTAGCGGCCACTGTCTTACATAAGCATATATGTTGTTAACTTACATAAGCCTAGTGGTCTAATTTACACAAGAGTAGATTCATCTAGGTGAAATAATCCTAGCAGCTGGAAAGTTACACCAGCCTACTGATAGCAAGTTTCATAAGCCCACCAACCGCTAAGCTACATAAAACTAGTGGCCGCTAAGTTACATAAGCCTAGGCACCACAAAGTTACATCAGCCCAGGGGTTAAATTTGATGGCCTTTTATACCTGTCAAGAAATTTTTAGATGACGGTAATTTTACAATATTTCCCTTTAAAAAGTACAAAATAGTAGTTATTGAAATACTTCAAATTTATATTTATTTAATATTTTATGTATATTATATATTGATATAATTTTTATATAAATCTATATAAAAAAAGACCGTGATATTGTAAATATGCAAGTTGTGTGTGATAAAGTCAACTACTTTTATGCTTTTCCATTCTTGTAAATCATAAAGAACAACAAAGAGTTAAGAATTACATTAAACAAGTTGTTTTGAGGAAATGGATTTGAAAATTTATTTCCATAGGCAATCAATCCTTCGAGAAAATTACATAAGCATTGATCCCTCGCAAGGGTATTAATTATTGTTCTTGAATTTGTGCAAGGTATTGTTGGATAGCTTCATGACCCCAACTCGATATTTTAATTTGAACTCCTTTCCATGTATTTCTTGGACTCCATGCCTCAGATGACGCTGTCTATATCAATATCTGATGTGTCCCTTGATTTTTGCCACCATTATTTTTCAACAAGCATTCCTCGTACCTTTATTTTTCTATATTTCCTTTTCTTGTGGGTTCCCACCAGTGTACCCTTATATTTTGAGTGTTTGTGTGAACATCTTGTATTAGTTTTAGTTCTACCTTGCCCATCCATATAGGTACATTATCATCAACTAGTCTTACTAGTATCATTTTCCCAACATTCACATCCACTACTGGGTTGAATTCCTCTCAAGGTCTATCACAAATAGGTCCAACATATATATCCTTATTTGAAAGGAAATTTTGAAAATAGTAGTTATCCATGTCAAGACATGGTGCACCCACTATCTGATCATACATTGTGCTATCCTGAATTGTTTTTGGCCAAAAACAATCTCTTCTCGTCATGTTACAATTGACAAAGGGATTCTCTAGGGCAAGTAGAACATTTTTCCAATATGCAATCTTTGGAACATAGTATGCTTCTCCACCATCTATTGAACTCTTTTCCCAGTGTGTGATGTATGCCTGAATGCCTCTCTACATGTTTGCCATCTCTTTGGGTTCTTTGAAGGGTGCCAATGGAGGATCCCCTTCAGGAAAGAAAGGTTTCCCATCCACTATTTTCCAGATCTCAATTGAGTGTGACCAGATGGACTCCAAGATTGATGCTTTGAACTCCATGATGGGCTTGTTGTCTTTGACATAGAATTTAAACATCTTTGGTTTGTTGATACCCATGATATTGTGGTTACCATCTAGCAAGTGTGGTTCCACAAAGGCCTTAAAGTCATAAAATTCCTCGATAAGGTATGGAGTGAATGTGATGGACTCCTCTTGGCATGTTCTATAAGTGTCCATTATTTGTGGCAAAGAGAATGTATCCAATTTGCACAATGTTGTTGATAATCAACCGAATGTCCCATCTATGTCTTCATGTGTGTGACCCACTAGAAGGAAACTCACATACACTGTGTTGAAAACCCTTCTAGCTGTCAGCATGGATGCAAACACAAACAATGTGTGATTTTTGTTGTCACTTGTAACATTATCTAGTTGCAAGTAGAGAGTTGGTGGTTGTTTTCTAAATGAACTTGAACAACTACTTACAGTATTAGTTGTATGAGCACCCTCATTTTTCTACTTGTATTCCTTGCACTTTTCATATGCATCATTTTACAATAGTGCATCATGTAATGGGTGTTTTGACGTCCCACTACTATATAAAAAATCACCATACTGATCTGTAAGTGGTTCTTCTAGCTTCCAGATACATAGTGTCAATGATGTTATTGTGAAGTTTTCTCCTCGCTCAAAAAAAGGGAGACCAAAGTTCTCGAAACCCCCCATTTTGTGCCCATGTGTCAGCATACCAGTCAAGGTGATGGGGAGATTAATAACATTGCTTATTGATTTTTCTTTTTTTCCCGTCCTTGGTATTGCATTTTTCATCTTGTCCATTTTTTCATGCACAATGCTCAAATAGCTATTAGGATTTTGTTGTGATTGCACTCTACATGCATAGTAAGTTGCACGACAACTTTGAATGTAATCATTATGCCATTTCTGGCATTTGATCTATTTGTGCCAGTGTTTCTGGACATGAGGTCACTGCACATTTGTTCTTAAGCTCTATGCACTCATCACATTTGGTGAAGAATTTGTTCTTGGTGATTGAAACATGGGAGAAATGTTCTTGCCATATTTTCCTGAGATTTGGCTATGACATTCAAGGAAGGTCCAACAGTGAAAGGCCCTTGTTACACTTTTTTAGTATGTAAGAAAAACTATAACATGCATGAAACAGTCTCATTGTTTACTTTAGTACCATCTTGTCCCACTGAACGAGACATGTGTGGGGATATATCAGAATTCCTCTCCACCATTTTGGATATCAATGAAATAGTTGCAACAATGTTTGGCATTTGTTTTTGTTTTCCTATATTTCCATTTACTGCCCTCCTCTCACCATTAATCCAAGATTGTTTGTATCTATAATAGGTGCTTTTTGTGATTCCATGACATCTGTACCATGCATTCTGACATACATCCCTTCCACATAACTTCAATTTATCTATACTATGTTATGAAGTTTGACCTTGATCACAAATGATAGCATTTGTGGTGAATGTATTAAGTACAAAGTTTTTAATGGTAGGTTCATTCATATCTAGAGTTAAATTCCAACTGTGATTGAAAGCGCTTAGAGATATATTGGAGAGACATCCTTCCTTGCAACAAGGTTTTTTCTCAACTTCAGACAAAAATTCTTCTCTTGATTTTTCATCATTTTCCATTTCCTTTGATGTACTAGATGGAGTAGAATTTACCTTTTGGCGTTTGCAGGCATTGTAAGGTCTTTTTATCAAGTTTTCATTACTACTACATATGGAGGATTCATATGAATTTGGGTATACCAGTTGAGGCAATGGATCTTCAAATGCACTCCACATTTCTACGGAAACTCTTCTGGAATTTTTTTAGCCTTACTTCCATAATGAACCATCTTGATGGGCCAACTGGCTGGCAGGACCATTGGATGAGAGATCCTTCTGATATGGAGAAACCCTTGAAAAAAGGAATAATTAATTTATCAACATGCACCCCAAATGTATTTCCATCTAATTTTTTAAAGTGCACCATGTCTCCTTCATAGACATTTGTAATTGTTGCTTCTGCAACAAATTTGTGTTCTTTTGAACAAAAATGTATCAACTTGGCATTAACCCCCTTGAACTTCAAATTGAAGTCATTGTTTGATGTGGCGGTTGTTTCTTGGAGTTCATAATTTCCATTCACATGAAGTGCAGTTCTTGTTTCTAGATAAACTAAGTTTTTGATTGGCTAGGAAACTTCATTGTTGTGTTGTAGACTTGGATAGTAATCATTGCATGTAGTTATAATATTCTCCACAAAAACACCAAAGTGTGTGGGTCCCAACACCACTCCCAAAATCACATGTTGTTCTTGTACCAGGGATATAAACCCTTCATCTATGTCACCTTCTTTTGAGGACACTTATGTTTTAGCACCACGTAGGTTGTAGCAAATTCATCCTATCTTTAGTGAGTTGTGAAACAATGGCTATCACTGGTAGAATTCAAACCCTCATCCTCATTAAATGTATCCTCTGAGTCACTTCTCATGATGTTTTGAATGCCATCACCCCCACATGTGAAACATTTGAAATCACATGCTTAATCATTTTCTTCCTTTCCCATGGGATAAAGTATCCCTTGTTTTCAATTTCTGCTAGGGTTTCACAATCATCAATTGTGTATGGCAGTCTCACTCTGCCATTGAATACAATACTTATTGTGACAATGAATAAGCTAGACCCATGTCTCTACAATGGAGTGTATCTTTGGATGGATAAACTAGTCCCTCCGTAAATTTCACACCTTTGGATAGTAAATCCACATGTGCTCCTTCTTCAAAAACATAGTTCATTTTCAACTTGTATCCACAAATAAATAGATAAAGTTAGTACAAATCACACTTAAATCTTTAACATTAGTATGGAGAATTGAAATCACAATGAGAAAATAAAAATATACATCTTATATGAACATCTTTAAAACCTCATTTAATCCAAATCTTTAAACATATAAAAAATTGTTTTACACCCTTTAGATCTTGCTGTTGTGTGTATAATTTTATCCATAAACCACATAGTGTAGGGGAAAGATTAAGATTTTTATAATGCACAAATTTTATTTTGTGCATTTAAATTTTGTTGAAAAAGTATTTCTAAGGGATTAAAAATAGGTACTTTTTAGTACAAATAAAATTAATATTGGCCCTTTCTTGTGAATGAAATCACCTTTTTGGGACAGCTGATGTGTCACCTTTTTATTGGTTGCTTTGTACATGTGACTTGATTTTAATCATCTTATTGGCTACCTTTTTTCTAAATTCTTAGTATACAAGTTATAAATTTTGACTTCGATTTTTACAACTAGTGGTACTATCCTACACATTACCACTCAAAGTCATTGGCATATGCACAGTCATTGGCTTCTTTCCCCTATGGATTTAAATACTTGTATAGCCTAGCGGCCGTTGTGACGTAATTATTTTTTTTACACACTAAAATTCAAATATTGACTAGAATGGGAGGCCAGAAGTTGGTGATCACACTTCAATTTGCAAGTGAGCGCAATTCCAAGTTTGAAAACTCGCACATGGACATGACAATGATAGTTGATCATAGAGTGAGAGATTCATGGCCTCATACATCTTTATACAAGTTTGATTCCTCACATGGAAAAGTGTGATCCCTTGCACGACAAAGTGTGATCTCCCTCACATGTCGAAGTGTGATCCCTTGCACATCCCTTTCACTTTAAGTGAAATCCCTCGCATGAAAAAGTACGTGCATTTTCAAGACAAAGTGTGGATTTGCACTTGGAATAGGGATCACTCGCATATTGAAGGGCATATTTTCACCTGCCATTCTAGTCAAAAAAATTCTATAGCCTAGCAGTCTCTTGGACTTAAATTTAGGGCCATTAATATTGTGTCAAAGTAAATCGTTCATGTATTTAATTCTCTAATTGTATAGCTATGCTTATTTTATGGTATAGAGTTCAAGTTTTAGTCTTTATTTTATTAAAGATGGTGGTATATGCTTTGATTCAATTATGTGTATTAATTTTTTCTAAGCTTTTTATATCCTACGTAATATTTTAACAATATAAGTTTACTTTTAATAATTTAGACTTTATTTGATTAACGATGGTGGTATATGCTTTGATTCAATTATGTGTATTAATTGTTTCTAAGATTTTTATATCTTTGTTGTTAATAATTGTATATAATATTGAGTAGAAGTAACACATGTTACATAGTTTTTTATTAATAATTCTCAATATTAAATAATTAATTTCAATTAAAATTTGAAATTAAGTCTCAACCAATGTTGAATTGTAGTTTTCATACATTAAAAATTATGTTATAAAAATGTTACCTTAATTTTAGATCACGTTGCCGTGTGTATAATTTTATCCATAAACCTCATAGTGTAGGGGAAAGATTAAGATTTTTATAATACAATAACAATTACACTTTTTTGTAAGGTCAAATGTTACATAATTAATATTGTGCTTCCCTAAACATTAAATGGCCATTAAACTGTGTAATGTAAAATCCGCCACTTTAGAGTATGTTTTTTATTTTTTTGTACTGCATTTAATATTAAGTGGTACAATATTAAATTTTAATCCACACAAACTCTGCTAACGTCTGTATTTAATGCGATAAAATGGAAAAATTGTATACTCTTTTTGAAGGCGACCACACCAAAACAAGGAGCACATACACAAATGGGGGAAGAATAGAGTTACAAAAAATTAAAAGAGGTAAAGCATTGTTATTTTATTTTGAATAATTTTAGTTTATACACCCATTTCACAATGATTATAAATATTGCATTTGTTAGTAGGTAATTAACCAATTTTCAATGGTTCTCCACATGTTTTGATTTTGTGATTTTACAGAGCACAAAACCCCTTGTATATTTATTTTTAGAAAATGGAAAATGAAATTAAGTTTAGATAAAAGATGGAGTACGTAAATTGTTTCATTTGTGATTGTTTATAGTAACTGATAAATTTGCAGGACATGGAAATATCACCATTTTCCTTTTTTTCACATTTCGAATCATAAGTTTTCAAATCAACTTCAAGAAACTATGCAGACAATATGGTTTTTTCAACACAGCTAAGAAAATGTCATGTAAAGGACTTCTGCGTGCAAAAATTAGATGGAAATAGTTTCTCAAATTTGTAAGAGAATACAAGTGGCACATAGAAATTGGGTCCTTGTATTCCACATTCACAAATCATTCTAAATTCTCCATATATTGTTGATAATGTTAATGATTTAAAATTAGAAAAAAAAATTCAATAATCCATGCATATTAAAGAGATAGAAATAAAGAGGATCTGATGAAAGAATACAAAGAAGAGTTATGTTGAGAATTGACTGTGAAAATATTTATTACAAAATACAAAGAGGTGTATAAACATTTAAACCGTGAATATATTAGAAAGAAACATTGGAGTAATATAGCAGATGTTTTGAATGAAGTTTGTGGAAAAAAATTCACTAGGAAGCAATGTAAATACAAGATGAATAGGTTGAAGAAAACCTTCAAGAAGGAGAAACAATTGGAAAACAAAACACTGGCAACATAGTCAACATGGACTTTCTATGAAGATATAGATCACATTACACAAAAAAAATCAAGGTTATTGGTTTTAATGGAAAAGAGAGGGACGAGAGGGAAATCAAAAATCCCTTCTATCAACATTGAAATTTTGGAAGGAGCAAAGATAGAAAGCCCTTTGAATAAAAATGGAATTTAGAGAAAAGATGTGAAGAGAAAAAAAAACTCTTATGGGGATTTGAAAGAGGTAATCCAAAATATCATGCACATATTCAGTTAGACATTGAAAGAAATTGAGATGGGAAGGGTTCAACTAGAGCGTGAAAGAATGGAACAAGAGAGAAAGCTAATGGAGAAAATATTGGATGTATAACTTCAAGTCACAAGTCTTTTTACCCAGGTAAATTATAATTTCTTTAACCTAAGTAATATAGTAATGCATCATTCATTCCATATTAAAATAAAAAAGATCATGCATTAGAGTTAGCTAATACTTTCCTATTTTGCATTCTTCCTTTTTATTTATGAACAATACCAATGATCAACATCATGGGTGCCACCAAGATCATTAACAAACACATCTGAAGATATTGTTTGTGTAACAAAAAAAATTAAAAATGATGTTGGTAAACATGTATATTTTTGTTGAGGAAAATATGATAATTCAATATGTCAAACATCAATTGAACCAAATATCACTGGTAGTACAGTCAAAGTATGGAATACTTATATACTCTCTATGTAATTTATAGACGATAATATTGCCAATGACCATGGTGTTATTTTCTGGATAATGTTGATAATTTTGATATTATTTGTGTGTAGCATATATGGTTAATATTTGTGAGTGCCATTAAACCAAACAATGTAGAGTTCATGTGATATTCAAAATATGATAATTCAATATGTGAGACATCAATTGAACCACATATCATTTGTAGTATAGTCAAAGTATGGAATACTTATATACTCACTATGTAATTTAAAGATGATAAAATTAACATTGAGTATGTTGTTATTTTAATGATGTTGTTGTTAATATTGATCATTTTTGCATGTGGCATATATGGTTAATATAGTGTTTACCGTAAAATTAATTGGCCATCAAGTGAACAAAGTAAAGTTCATGTGATATTCAAAATATGTGTGCCATTTGATATCCATTAATTAGCCAATAAATATATGGCAGCCGCATGTCTTTTCTAAATCATGCACTGAAGAAAGTGGTGGTTAGAAGTGTCTGTTCCATATAATTATAGATTTTCATTAATTAGTATATTTCAAGGACACTTAAATTTGTGAATCTTTGTGTGAGAACAACGGTGTTAGGGAAAAACTCAGTAAGCATAATAATTCATTGGAAAATCAGATCATGGTTTGATTGCCAAAATTATGAGCATGGTTTTTTTTCGTGAAGGCTTAAAAAATCAGTATGCATTCTCTCCTTTTCTCCTTCCAAAAATTTGAAATTCTATGTATGTAGAATATTATGTACCCTTTTCAACGAAAACCTATTTTATTTGCTTTTAGTAGTGAAATCTGTCTATTCTTTAACAATCTTTGACAAACACTTATCAATTGATAGGGTTTGACATCGTTTTGTCATTCTTTTTGTCGATCCCTAAATGATTTGCTAAATATGTGTGTACCCCACTTGGGAGTAATGTAAAACATGTTATGGTTATTTTTTTCACAAGAGGACTGAGAAATGATTCGTAAAATAGCTGAGATGGACATCAATGATGACTGAAACTAAACAAAATGGGTGTTGCTAAAAAGGATGAGGAAAATATATTTTTCTCAGTTAGGGTTATTGATTGTTTAGGGATTTTGGATTGTGTGTGGCCGGTTTCTATAGAAAGTTCATTTTAAATTAAATTGTAGAAATGAAATAATGATAGTAACTTATAGAAGATGAAATAGTAAAAAAATAATTATTTGCTTATTTACAGTAATTATTTGATTACTTAAGGAAATTTTTTGGAAATTTTTGGAAATTATTTGATTATTTCTAGGAAGAGCCAAAGGCTCAAATGTGTACATGCATGATTAGTCAATTAGGAACAATACAATATATAAGAATGGCCGTATAACCATTCATCCTATAATAAGTTAGTTGTTCTAACAATAACAATTAACTTCTCCTAACACAAATATGGGATGGTTGTTCTAACAACCTTTACACCTAAAAGAACTACGTGAATTGTTACACCAACTCAATAATAAATAGAAATTTTATTTATTTTATCATGTTAGGACTAATTCCTAACATTCCCCCCTTTCATTGTAACATGGGGTGAGGAAGTTTCTAGAACTGTATAGAGATGGCTAGATTTGGTTAGTCATTTCCTTCGTCTTTTGATTGTTGCATTTGATTGTTGTCCATCTATTTTTTATTTCCCCCCTTTAATTGAAAAAACCATGGATGTTGTTTTCGATTGATATTGCATCCAATCACAATTTGATCCCATTTATTTTATGAAAACAAACGTATTGCTCTTGAATTTTATATTCCCCCCTTTTCGAAAAAGATTCCCTTTTTTGCAAAATTTCCATACATGAAAATATATCCTCCTTATAAAAATAATTTAAATAGAAAACCATACTTAGGAAGATTATTGTAGGTAGGCCCCTCAACCTCCATTTACATTTTACCTTTGTAAAATAGCCAATTGAAAAGTGAATTTTAATTCTTCATTTCTCAACAGTTTTAATTTAATGAATATCAAGCCTTAGGGTTCTCAGGAAAATACTTATGCTAAGTTGGAGTGTATGATGGAATAACTATTTGAACCGTATCCAATAAAATAGGTAAAAGAAATTGGTTCAACATAGCTAAGGTGTGTAGGTGAAAATAGATGTCGTGAGAATAACACAATCATGTTAACTTCTTATCAAATATAGAAAAATTGAAAGACTCATACTCAACTTCTGATCCAAATCCTTCACTAGAATAAGATACTGCTTGATCTTCCTTGTTTTCAATGCATGTATCAACCATTATTTTATAGGATAACAGATACATGAAACCCCAATGTAGATTTGAAATAATGAGCTTCGACATATACTTTTTCATCCACCATCAACTATTCAAACTGCACTTCAATTTTTGGTAGGTCGATGCCCACCCTATGAATTATATCCCAAATCTTGATTTGAAATCATTCATTATATTCTTTAGTAATGCATAAAATCTTCTCAATCAGTTGGTGCATGTCATCAATCCAAAGCCTTGTTACATCCACGTCCTCGTGAACAACATTCCCATTATCCAAAACTTGCATAAAAATAGCCTTCCTCAGTATATTGATTCTAAACTTTCCAATGATCTGCATGGGTAATCACTGATAAGAGCGTCAATTTTTGTTTTCACAAGGATTCCATTGTGAAAAAACCGAATTCCCTACAAATAATACAAGTCGTGTTCACCATAGTTGGATATATATGTAGTTGAAGATATAAATCCGAGCCTCTACAAATACAAAGACATGAGGGTATATGAGAGTCCAACTATCAACACAAAATCTGCAAATTGAATGAGATGGCATCGATAAATGGAGAGGGCCAGTCAATATAGATCTAACTTTCACAATGTAGATTCTTCAAGCTGATTGGAATGCTCCCAAAAAAATACACTCAAAAAAAATAAAATTAGAAGTTAATATATATATATATATAATATATATCAGATATTTATTTTTATTTTTTTGATTTATGGAAATGTAAATTGTGAACAATCAGGAATGAAAAAACTATGGAAATAATGAACAAGATGGAAGATAAGAGAGGAGATACAAATGGATGGTGAATGTCACAAAAATTACACGAGGTCCACTCTGTAATTTTGTTAACAACATACAAGAATGGGTGAAGGGAAAAAATGGCATTTGCACGTGGTCTTCACTGCATAGCCATTAAACCATTTTGAGGTTAAAACACTTAAATGGAGGGAGAGCAGAGAGGTTTAGAGAGCCTATTATGATACCAAAAGAAAATGGAGTCCCATTTCTAGGAAGAGCTGAAGGCTCAAATATGCACATGCACGATTAATCAATCATATTAAATATATAAATTAATGAGGAACAATACAATATATAAGAATGGTCATATAACCATTCATCTTATAATAATTTAGTTGTTCTAATAATAAAAACTAACTTCTCCTAACAAAAATATGGGATGGTTGTTCTAACAACCTTTACACCTAAAAGTGCTACGTGAGTTGTTACTACAACTCAATGATAAATATACATTATATTTATTTTCTCATGTTAGGAATAATTCCTAACAACATATATGTGACTTCCAAAGCGAAAAATGCAAAGAGATCCGTATGTGTAGGTTCCTATTTGAAAATGAGTAAAACAGAGAACTATAAAACCTACTATTTGAGAAGTTAGGCTCAACAAAATCCTGAATATTGTTTCACTTAATTGATAGTTCTGGAAAGACATATACAACATTTAGAGATTAAAATTATAGGCTCTATTTATTTTAGTTAAATTAGCTAATGATATATCAACAATAAAAATTATAAGATTTCATTTATAATTAAAATGTTGAATTTTTATCTTCTTTTCAATAACTAATAGTAAATAGTATGAGAACTAGTTAAGGCTTGATCCCTCGCGAGGGTATCTAGTATAGGACTTGGCTCAAAAAAAATCGTGGAACAAACTAATGAGAGATAAAAAAAATGCATGACCCCTGAAGAAAACATGTAATGCAACTCTTTTCTGAGTTCAATAATAGATGTCTAGTGAATGGTGCCTTGCGAACACTAAGATCAAAATAAATTTTTGATGCTGATCATAATGACCACTAAGCTTGTAAATATTTTTTGTGATTGAACTTAGAGACTGCTAGGAACATAATTTTGTATTCGTTGACTACTCATTGTGATATTTAATGACCTTAGAGATTATACAATTATAATTAATTAAAGAGAGGTCAATTGAATAGTGTTTTCCTAACACTAAGTTCAAAATATTTTATCCAGGTGGATGTTATTGACCCCTAATATTTATATAGTTTCTTGTTAATGCATTAGTAGTTTTCCTATTAATGATGCCTAGCGACTGCTAAGCTATAGGTATATCCTTGTGATGATCCTAGTAATAGGAATGATAAGAAGTACATATTTATTTGTTAATGATTCCTATACATTGTTAAGCTCCAAAAAATATGTTACAGCTAACCCTAGTGACTGCTAGGATAAGAAATAATTAATTCTGTACCCCTCAGTATTGATTAGATTGGCATTTTTTTCATTGCAATAACTTTTTTGCTTTGAAATAATCCTAGATATGGAGAAGGTTTTAATAGGTCATTGTGGCTAAACATAGTGACCACTAAGATCAAAACTATGTATATCTTGACCCCTCACCAGTTCAAAGAATGTAGAAATGTTTCACATTCTAATAATAGTTGTCTTGTGAATAAAATCATAGATGTGAAGAATCTTTAAATATTTCATTTTTGATCAAATTAGCGACTGCTAGGATCTGAACTACATAAGACTGGAAGCCTCAAGAGTTCTTGTATTGACAGAAATTTCTTATTGCATTAATATATTTTACTGGAGTGATGCCTAGCAAACGTCATGGTTAAAAAAGCTTATATCTTGATTCCTTTATGGTGCTTGTACAACAGTGCTTCAGTCATTCCATTAAATGTTGATCCTTTACGTATACATGTAATAGAACAATTTTCTTAAGTCAATGATAGATTTCCATTGAGTGGTGGTATGCTAACCCTAATCTCTAAATATTTTGTTAAGGTGGATGTGATTGACCGTTAATATTTTTATATTTTCTTTTTAATGCACTAGTAGTTTTCCTGTTAATTTTTCCTAGTGACCGCTAAGATATAGGTATATCGTTGCGGTTGATCGTAGTAACAACTATGATAAGAAGTACATATTTATTTGTTAATGATTATTCTAGATTGTTAAGCTCTAAAAAATATGTTGCTGTTAACCCTAACGATCACTAGGATCAAATACTTGTGTTTGTACCCCTCAGTAGTGCAAGGATTGGCATTCTATTACTCATCGCAATATTATTTGGGATTTTAAATGAGCCTAGATACGATGAATCTCTAAGTAATTTGTTCTGGATGAACATAGAGACCGCTAAGATCAACACAACGTATATTTTGACACCCCACCAGTTCAAAGATTGGAGAAAACTTTCTCATTCTAATAATAGTTGTTTGGTGGATAATACATAGATACGACCAATATCTAAATATTTCATCGTGGCTGAACGCAACCATCACCAAGATTTGAAATATGTAAGTCCTAAAGCCTCCAGATTGCTTCTATTAACAAACTTAGATCAAAATTAGATCTACGAAATGTTTATGGTTGTCATATAATGGATATTCCTTCCAAAATATGTTGCATGTGAATTATTAAGATTTTTTTTTTCATAGTTTCTTAACTTAGCGATCCATTATTGAATAGATAGTGATTACAATGGAAAATATTAATGATATGAGCCCAATGGAAGCTAAGCTAGACTAGCAATGGATCTTAGTGGTCACTATACATTTTCTTTGATATGAAGAGAAAGTCTTGATCCCTCTCGATGCAAAGTAGTGCTACAATTAGCTCTACTAGGTAACATGTAACTAACTTAATACAATTATAGTCATTGAATGTACAACCAGTGATTACTATGAAGAGGTAATGAAAGTATCCCTCTTTTTAAATTAAAAACTAGAAAATCCTAGCAGTCTTTAAGTCATTCCTTTCAATTAGTAATGGAGTTTCGTGGCTGTAAAGCATTTTCTTTAATACAAATTGATTTGAATTATGACATACTCCAATGCTCGATTTCAAATAAAACTAGTTAGGTATCTGGAGGTCCTACATCATTCTTTGCAAAATGTGTTATGGGACAACTAAACATTTTTTTCTTTAAAAAATTATGATTAACAACTGTTGGGCCCATTATTGTGTTTTTTTCTTGTACACTCCTTTCAAAATTAAAAAAATTAAATCTTTATGGCCATTACACTAGTCCATTCAGTTGGTGTTAATTACCAATAATTAATGTTAAAACTGTCCATTCATATGTCGACATAAATACTCTCTCTCTCTCTCACTAACATCTATGTTTAATTTTTTTTCGATGTTATGTACATAATGTGGATAGTTTTCAGACAATGGGTAATCCTTCCAAAAAATGTTATGTGTTAATTTTCATGAAATATTTTACATAGTTTATGAAATAAGTGATCTCTAGGATCTGAACTACGTAAGTATTAAAGCCTCAAGAGTTCTTGTATTGATAGAATTAGATCATTTGTAGTCATTTTTATACCCTTAGAACAAGAGTCTAATCCCATACGAGCCGGCCTATTGCCCAGTGGGCGCTGGGCACTCACCTGAGGCATGCACGGGAACCGAGCCCCTCCTTTATATGAGTTATGTAAGAATACATCATCCATGATAGATACTTAAGTGTAAGAGAATGGAAAAGAACCATGTGTTCATTCTAAGAGCCTAGGATGAGTTATCATATCAATGCATCCATAAAAGAGAAGTATCTAACAAAATACAGAACTAATTCATAACACAAAGGAAATGCACTAGGATTTACGCTCATAAGCACATATATTCTTAAGAATAGAACCTTATATTCATATTAATGATTTGAATAACCATATTACATTCATTAAGGTCATAACAGACCAATATAATAATGCAAAGCAAGGTCATCCATCAAAAACTAAACTACGTCCTTCATATTACAAGGATAAACACAGACCCATCCCTCTAAATATGCCTTCACCCTTATATTTTGTCTAATTCTAACCCATAGAATCCTCCATAATATTTCTATAGACCTTCACCTCTCTTCCACCACCACTTCCACTACCTTCTACTACCTGAACATCTCTATATATAGCTTTTTGCCTTCACCGCCATGCCTTCTGAGGTAGCGGATCAGTTTCCAAGTGTCCAAGTGATCCTCCCATGGAGCATGCCTCTTTTGATCTGAGCTCTCCACTCTTTGCAATGATATATTTATGGATCCTTCCATCGCATGCATGTAATATTCCATTCTTGACCCTGAAGCTACCAGTCTGGCACCTTATCTACTCCACATGCTAAACGGGTCACACTTTCCTTGTGTGATGTTTGGAACTCCGAATATGGCTAAGTCCCAAAACACATCTTGTCTTACACATGCACACCGCATGTTCTGCTAAACCCTACTAGAACCCTTCCTTGCATGCCTTCACCTTATGTGCCCTTCTTCATATAGGTCTTATGTGCCCACGTGCCTTCTTGTACTTAGCCAATATTCTGGGGCCCAACATCACCCCACACTACACCTGCTCTCCATCCTTAGAAACATATCTTCAATAAATAAAGAATGGTGGGCTCTAAAAAGTGGGAGAAAGAATGAAGGAATGAAGAATTAGGAGAAAGAATGAAAGAATGGGGAAAATGAAAGAGAATCAATGCTTATTTTTTAAGGAGAGGGAAATCCTTCCATATTTCTACCTCTAGCTTTCCCCAAGCATCAACCTCACTCTGTGCTTTCTGACAGAGGTCTCCAAATAAGGTGCTTACATCCTCAAAACTTAATTCCTCCCCTTTAGAACTCATTGTATCAATAATACCCTCCAATTGTTTTCCCAAGTCATTAAGCCCATCCATTTTGCGGGTGATCTGGGAGTATAATTCTTTTACCCTACTTTTGATTGAGCCTCGCAAGGTCTTGATAGCTTCTGATTTCTTTTATATCTTGTCTAGGATTTTATCTCTTTCTACCCTATTCCCCTTATTCTTTTCTTGAAACTCCTTGAGTTACATTTCATGAGTGGCGACCAGGATGCTTGTCACTCTATCTCTATTAGTGCAGTTGTCATATACAGCTTATGTGACTTGTGCGACGACCTTTACCTCTATAAAAAGTTTAGTATATCAAACAACAATATCGACAACCTTCATCTTCTCCTCCTTTTCTTGGTCTGATAATGCTTGTTTTGTAGACTCTAAGGTAAGTAGCCACCTTTCCATCATGAGGATGTGGGTTAAATCCTCTAGAAAATGTAAGGATGATTCATATTTTTACTCGGGCAGTGCTACATCAAGATGATTTAAGACAATAACACCCGTAATCATTTCAATTTTATTGTGGAGCTTGTGCACCCTTTCCTTCTCCTCTTTCAGTTCACCCCTTAACTACGTGCTAATAATATCTTATTGCTTCAATTCTTTTTCTTCTCAACAAGCTCCTTCTTTTCCTTCTCCAATTTGTCCTCTAGGAATATCACTCTATCATTCCTTCTGAACAGTATGACCTCAATCACAACTGAAACTTTGTTGAGCACATTACAGGCCTGCTCATATGATAATTGCTGAGAATTGATGAAGGGATTAAATCCTTTTGTATTTGAAACCTTCATCAACACTCCTTGAATTAATTTGAACTAAGGTTCATCCATGTGGGACTCGAATGCGTAAGATAACATCTTTCTGGTTCAGGGATATGTACCTTCTTCATCAAATAAAGACATAGCTAGGAGTTTTTCCGTTGGTATGGTGATTTGGAAGTGCATGCGTAGCACATTTCTTGGATCATTGAGGTATCCCATTCCTTTCCCTTTTACTACCACTACGCCCTTCCCAACTATTCACACAGATTTTGGGAAGCTTACCACAATTGGGATTCCACCCATGCTGCCATATTCTTTCCCAACACTCTCTTCTTCTATTTCCTTCAAATTTTCATCTGTGCTCTGCTCTAACTACTACTCCACCAAATCCTTAATGATGCCCACCAATTCTCTTTCTACAGCTTTTTCCACTTGTTCCTTTGTGAGACTTTGGGTTCTTTGATTGTTGGTGCTTACCTCTTCACTCACCCCCTTGCCTTGATCCTCTACTTCCTCCTTGTCATTATTATCCTCTTCATCTTCCTGGTAATTCTCCTCTTCAGAGTCATGTACATTATACACCAGATGGTATTGACCTCCTTCAAGATAATTTTCATCCCTATCGCCAATATAGGCCTCTAAGCTTTTTGTTTCCTCTGAGTCTACCTTTTCCACCACCTTCTACTTCTTCCTAATTGGTGATTCCAATATAGGAGATTCTTCCTTTTCTTTCTCCTTAATAGGTGACATCTCCCTTAGTGACTCTTCATCTATGAGGGGTTCTTCATGACTTGACACCTCTTCTTCTAGGGTTTTTACCTTGATTGGGGAATTCTTCCTACACGCGTAAATGCTAGGCTTTGTGATTGCTTCTGGCACACCCATCGGTTGTGCGGTTTGCACACTTGGTGCCTTCTTCTCTTGCACCTCATCTCTTTCCCTCTTCTTTAGCACAACCTTTTTCTGACCTATGGGGTCTTTTGGAATGGAGACATCACTCTCCAGATAGGCACATTTCTCAAACATAGGCCTTATGCATAGATATACCCTTGTTGCAGCCCTTCCAATGCTCGGTAACATTATCGACTTCATCATTTGTACTTCATGGGAAACATACTTCTCCACATATGGGTGATTCTTAGGGTATACGGGATTTTGGAACAACTTGTAGTGGTCTTGGTCTACTTCACTAAGGTCAAACCTTAGCATTTTGGCCTCCTTGAACTGATTGACCACTACTTGGAAGTATTACATGGTGAAGGAGAAGGGTAACTTGCACTATGGGCTCTTAGTCCCGTTTGTCAATGTAAACATACCAATGTAGAAATGTTGATAAACTGTAATTTTTTCCTCTACATCCATGAGCATGGGTAACTTCTCTAGGATCCTCCACTCTGCCCTGAATACGTCACACATTCATTTATACCACTTCTTTAGGTGCTCCTTGTGAGAAACCGTCATGGTTTCACAAGTATACTTCTCGAACCTTTTTGCTAGCGAGGGGTCCTCTTCTAGATACTACCAAACAAAATTTTCTAGCCCATCTAGTGCTCCAATATTTGAGAAGACGATGGTGAGGAGGACATTTCTGAATAATATCTTTTCTCCTTCCTACGCGCTACTTATGATTTCATCCGCAATAAATGCTGACAAGTTATAGATGGTCCCTTCTGAAATTTTCCAACATACATTCAACCATGCCTTGTTCAACTGTGTCCATCTTTGTTGACCATTAAGCTTGGTGACTAAGCACGTGGCCATCCTCATAACAAGGTTGGGAATTTATGTGAAGTCAAAGTACCGCAAACCCTTTTTGTAGTCATAATCTTCTATTGTTTCCTTGATGGCCTCCTTATCACTCAAATTGTCATCTATGGATTCTCCTTCATAATTCAGGCTAGGAATTTAGATATCAACTAAGGTGTTAGGTGATAAGGAGACCATTGATTTTGCATGTACATGAAGACCATTTCTAATTTCTAATGGTCTTCATGTACATGTGACATCAACCACTGATATAGCTGCTCAGGCTTGCCAAAATAAGGCAACTCATATAGTTGCAATAGCCCTACCTTTTCAGCTTTAATTTCACCTCATTTCTATATATTGGCATTCCATCTAGTGTCCTCTTGTTAGTTGTATGAACCAGCTCCATTGCCATTTCTTTCTCTGTAGTGCTCGTGTGATGGTTGTAATCACTCATAGAAATTTGTCTAACGTGTGACATCCACTCATTTCCCAACAATACTTCATTTGGGTACTGCATTTCTGCATACCATTCCTCATTAGAGCTAGCAACAGTAGTGGCTTGTTTTCCTTTTCCCTTTCCCTTCTATTTCTTTGGTGAAACAGTCACCTTATTTGGTTTCATTCTTCTTATGGGTTTAAAATTTAAAAATCCTTGCTCTGTTCTACTACTCTGCTTAATTCTAAGGCTTAACTCTGTGAAGAAATCCTTCTCTTGTCATGCCCTAGCTACCAAACCCTAACTAGGAAAACCTTTTATAAGACGGTGCAATACAAACTAATTCTCCCCATGCCAGTATACTCCTTCCACTATGTTCTACAGATATACTCTGGTTATACACTTAAATTTCTAGGATTCTTCCTCCTTCACACAAATCTCTCTGGATGCCCTAGTTCGCAAGAGCGCTTCAACTTCACAATAGCAAGGTAAAAATAATGGCTTTCCTGACCTCATATTTATAGTTTTTGCTCCTCTCCAGCAATAAATACTATACCACCTACCAATTTAATTAACATTAAATGCATCTTTTTCCACTAAACCGACTTTAAGAGCCCTTACCCACATGCCCAATCTTACATGAAAAACCTTCTACAACCTTATGGCATGTACAAATCCAATTTGATCAAAAACTCTTACGCGTGCATCTATAGCATTGAAGGCACTTCTTCTGTCCTTTGCCTGATTTTTTCCCTTGCCCACCTCATGTTGTTCCCATGCTCTTCATGGTCTTTGTTACAACCTTCTTGACACCATAATTCATTATCCATTGTTTCCCCACATGATTTCTCAATCTTACATGCTTCCTTCTACTAGGCCACTCAAATTTTATCATTCGCTTATACTTTACTTTGCACTACTCCACCCCACACTAAAATAGATGCACAGTCCTCTGTGCATACACAAATTTAGAAAATAATGTGGTTAGCGACGCGCAAGGCACAAAACGAAGAAAAACAACAAGAAAAGGGAAACACAAGAAAAGAAAAATCATAAAGGGAAGTCCTAAGCTAATTGGAAATATTGCCTTATTTACAAACACCAAGAAGACTTATTTATTGTAGTGCTTGAGTCTACTCCCATTAAAATGATGGGGTAATCTCATCCCATCTAGCACTTGTAACTGGAAAGCACCTGAATCAAGGATGTACAAGATGATGTAAGGTCCCAACCAATGGAATTTCAACTTCCTATGATGGCACAGATACTTGGAATGATATAACAACACCATCTGTCAAACCTCAAACTATTGTTTTCGATATGATGATCATGTCATGCATTTTGTCTTTCTTTTTCTGTCTTCTGACTCTATTTAAAAAGTGCTCACCTTTCGTCTAACTACATCAAATTATCAATTCTCTCTTCCAATACTTCATCATCATCCAACCCTCCTACACACACTATACATAGTGATGGTAACATGAATACAACTAGAAAACCAACCTCCATACCAAACCCCAATTGAAACTGTGTGGCATTGTTCAACCTCTAGTAGGTTATCATGTATGCCCATAGAACATATGATAATTTGTCATCCAAATCTTGTCTTCCAACGTCATAGATCTTGATCACTATGTGACTTAGTATTTTGTTAAATGCCTCAACAGTTCCATTTTCCTGTGGATGATAATGGGTAGTTTTGTGATGGGACACCATAAATTATGCTAGTAGAATCCTGACCATTTCATTGAGAAAATGTGTACACCTATCACTAGTCAATCTCAAAGGACAATCGTACTTGTTGATTATGTTTTCCCATAGAAATCTAGCAGCTGCTGCTACAGTGCAATCCTTCGTAGGCACTGCCTCTACCCCTTATGTTAAGTAATCAATGCAAGTAATGATATACTGTGAACCAGTCCTTCGTGCGGTTGGAAAAACTTGTCATACAATGTCAATTGCCCATTTTTAAAATGGTTCAACACTTGTTATTGGTCGTAAGGGAATTTCATCCCTATTTACAGGTTTTCCAAGGTGTTGGCAATGGTCATAGGCCTTGAAAAAATCAATACAATCCTGGTAGATGGTTTCCCACCAAATCCCTACTAGTAGAATCTTTTGTGCAGTTGCATTTCCTACATTGTTTCCTCCTACAATCCCACCATGCACTTCCTCCATAATTCCCACATGCTCATGTTCCAATACACATCGGTAAAAAATATCATCATGTCATAACTTATAAAGGTCTCCATTAATCAACATATAAGGTGTGACATGCATTGTTAACTTCTTCCTCTCCATATCCTTCATCCCTTCCAACACCACCCCTATTTTGAGAAACACTGCGATGTCTCCCAATTCTGAGGGTGCACACCAAAACCTAAATAGTTGTGCATTTGGCATTGTATCCTTAATGCTTTGCATGTCCTCCCCTGATTCAATCCTAGATAAGTGATCAGGTCCAAAATTACTCTTCCATGGTTTTACTACAACCAAAAACTCAAATTCATGAAATAGCAGGACCTAATGACATATGTGCCCTTGTAGAATGAGATTGTTGACTAAGTACTTCAATTCCATGTGGTTCGTGTAGAATATAAATGGTGTTGCCAATAGATACTACCTAAAATTATGTAGCACGTAGATCATAGAGAGTGCCTCGCACTCAGTAGTTGTGTAATTCTGGTCTACTGGTGTCAAATTTCTACTTACAAAACACAAGGGATGATAAACAATCCCCTCACTAGGCTATGCTAGTATTGCTGCCATGCTTGTCCCTGACGCATCAACATGCACATGGAAAGGCTTATCCCAAGAAGGAAAACATGGTATGGGCACCATGACAAGCCTATATCTTAAAATGTTAAACACTTTTTTCTACGCTTCTCCCCAATGAAAGGCACTCTTGCATTTTAGCAATTCCTCCAAGGGCATGCCGATCTTGGCATACCCCTTGATGAATTTCCTGCAGTACCCCATATGCTCAAGGAATCCATGCACTACACTTTTACTAGTAGGCTCCCCTAATCCCAAAATAACTACCACTTTGGTGGGATCCCCTAGTAATCCTTCTTTACATATAATATGTCCTCACAGGGTTCTAAATGGAGTATGAAAGACACATTTCTTAATGTTGAGGGATATCCTTTATTTCCAACATCTCTCAAACATCAGCCTCAAATTGTCACAATGGTCTTTTACCAACCCATATAAATTCAAGTCATCTAGGTAAAATTGAATAAATTTATGGATGGTGATAAAACCATTCAGTTACTGCACCGTGCAACGTTTCAACGAAGAGTCGAATAGAAACATCTTCGTGAGCTACTCCAAGGACACCGCACGCTACAAAGAAAGATGCAACATGTTCATCAGGATGCTGCTTCCCATCCCCATTAAACTTGGGAATGTTTTTACGTGATCCATGTGGTAACTCATGCAATGGTGGAGTTAAAGAAAGAGGACCAATAACTGCGCCCCAAGGCACAGGTTGTACTACCATCCTTCTGAAAAGAGTGCGTATAGGGATCTGAGTATCAGACAAGAGTAGTGCACGGAAAGTTGCAGACGCTTCCCGTTCCATGGGGATCCGGTTTCTCCGAACAGGTGAAGAACTTCTGGTGTGGTTAGAAACAATGTTGTTGGGGGAGAGGCTGAAATTGTGCTGTTGTAGCAACTCAAAGAGTGGGTCAATTTCACCTTGGGCTCGGCAGGACTGAGTGAAGATCTTTCTGGCCAGCTTGAACTAGGAAAGATACCTTGTTAAAAATAAGGCAAATACAGATTCAACGGACACCAAGAGAATAAGCTTTATACTATAAATCCGTATTCCCTAGCGGAGTCACCAAAAACTGTTGGTTGAATATTTTGTCAATCCAAAATATGAGGTTCAACTACAGTATATGGGATTAAATCCCTCCTCAAAGACAGGTGAGGTTGCCTACTTATTACTAATCTAAAACACAACAAAAACAATATATACAGTATTCACACTAATCTAACCATTGGGGTTGGGACAGAATCCCGAAATTCACATCCACGCGATGCGAAGATGTTGTTCTTGTAAATGGACTATGTAGGAAATTATTATAATGAGAGAAACACAATGGAAAGGAAATGAGAGAAACGTATTTTCTTTCGAGTAAACACAGAGCACGAAATAATCATACGAGCTTTAGATCATAAATATAATGTCTGAAATGATTAGAAACACTAAGATGCTACACAAAGAATAGCTTAAGATTATGAACGTAAGAACAATGTCTTAAGAAAGATATATCCCACAACACAAAGTTTACAAAATAATATCAACTCCTATTCTTTGAAATGATTAAAAGAAAACACAAAGTTTTTCTTCTTTCCAATAGCTCACAATATTTCCAAAATCTCGACCTTTTGGAATGCATAAGCATCCCTTATTTATAATAAAAGGAGTAGAGAGAAAATAGGATAAATCCTAGAAAATAGTCTTTTAAACGAGAGTCCTATTTTGCTTGACTCTCACGCAGGAGACCAAGTCAAAATTTGCTTCCTATGTGACGAAACAGAAATGAAAAAGACATGTCAATTTCAAGATTGAAATGACATGAAACATTGGGACTTAATCTGAATCGTCATCTTTCACTCCTTCATCCTTTTCTTCCTCCTGTTGAGCCTGTTTGTTCTGAAATTCTTGGAACTTCCGAATTATGCCTTGCATTAGTTTTCGTCAGGTGCAGTGGAATGATCATTAAAAACTTTGCAGGTTTCATGGGTATCACTAGCACTGCCGGAAAGCTTTTTCAATCTTTTGCTAAGCCTTCTCAAGGCCTCCAAATAATGTTCAATTCTTACAAACCGGTCGATGATCTCAATACCAAATCCGTGCGTTGGTTCATACTGAACAGACTCTAGGACTTGTTTGAAAAGATCATTAGCTGATAGGATGCCTGAGTTTCCAACTGACACCTTAGGACAAATCTTCAGCAACTCTTCTTCCAGATCACTTTTGCCATCAATCAATTTATCCCTTGATTCTCTCAACTTACCGCAGGCTTCGTTAAGAATCTTCAGCCTGAACCTGATGGCTTTGGTCAGTTGGAAATGCTTATCCGCATGTGGGATGATGCCTTCTTCTACCAAGAGTTGTGATGGCATTTGCTTTAATTCCTGGAGAGCTTCAAAAGTCAAATCAAGATGTCCAATTTCTTGAGAGAAATCATCATCCATCTTCTCTCCATCACTCTGAATGTTCCCCAAAGATTGATAGACTTCCACGACGTCTTGAATCACTTCCTTCCCCTGTTGGAGCAGCCTTTGGATCCATTCATCGACCACCCTTCCTTTTTTATTAATCTTCTCAATCGTAGGCACTGATGAGAAATCGAATCCGACAGGGACAGAAGAAGATGGTATGGATTCGAGGGGTTTTGAGAGCTTAAGCAAAACCTTAGTCAACTGCTCCACTTTTCCTTTAAGCTCATCTCTGCTGTCTTTTGTTTCTTTCAACTTCTAGCACAACACGTTTGTGGCATCCCGCACATCTTGTTGTGCTCCTTCCGTTGTCACCTCTCCTAGAGCCACCCTGGTTATCTGATAATAAGAGGTTGTTACGTCCTCTTTAGTTTTGTCAGTCGCGGGAGTGGCAATCTCTGTGAACTTATGCCCTGAAGCGTCCACCAAAACCCTTGAAAATGTTTTGGGTTTCTTGGCTGATTTAGTAGTAGGAGCCTTGAGTGAGCTAAACTCAAAGGCTGGTATGGGTACAATCACCTTCCTCTTCCTCGGAGTTTTCTCGAGTAGCCATTGCGGCGTATCAGAGGGAGTTGCCACTGTTGTAGAAGCTTGTATCATACTCTCAAGGGGAGAAGGTTCTACTAGCAGAGAGGGAATAGTTACCAATGTGGTAACAGATTCAATAAAAAGAGGCATAGGAGGGGGCATGTTGGTGATTACTTGGGTCCCATCAGAGAGAGGTGAGAGTCAAGAGAAAATGTTGGCCATGATTGAAGAAGTCTATGGGGAATGAGGAGGTAGAAGTGGTTGTGAGGGATGAAGCGCAGATCAAGACTCCAAAGTATGGGATGCAAGAGATAAGGTCTCCTCAGTTGGGCAATCAATAAATGGTGAAACAAGAGGCTGGATTTCTCCTCCTTCCAAAGAAATTTCTCCTATTTCTGGTGGTGTTGGTGATTCTGGCACATTCACCGTTTCAACTGGAGAAATAATTGAAGAGATTTCTCTTTCTTTTCTCTTTTTGACAAACTTCACCTTTATAGGCCCTTTAGAAGATCTTTTGTCCTTTCCCTTTTTGGAGGGCCCCGCCTCTAAAGCAACTAACTTTGAAAAATTATCCTCTTTAAAATTCATTCCCCAAGAGGTGAGCCATGTTTTGGTACGCGTAAGAATCAGGGCTGACCTATCTGTAATGGAGGATTTTTCACTGACAGACTAATCAATAGGTGGGAAGACATATTGATCTTCATTCATTCCATCATAAGAGGGATCCAGAACACTTTCATTGTTGCTAGTACCTTCTGGTAAGTTAGCGAGCTCAAGTGTTTGAATCTCAACCAGTGTTAATCTGCTATGATCCTTTCTACGAACAACAACCTCATCACATAGATCAATCCAAATGTCTTCTATGCTTGGTCTGTGCAGGTGCAGAGTTCCATACGCCCTGAGGACTCCTCGAATGTCAAACCCGTCTTGGGGATTCATGTGCTTCTTCAACATGTCCTGAAGCTCATGAACAAAATTCTTGGCTTTTACCACTGTCGAACAAGTATACCTTCCAATAGAAATTGGGAAGGATACAGCGGCCTTGTGCTTACTCTGTTGGAACTTATGAAAATCCAACAATTGCCTGAAAAACTCCATCAGGATTAACTTGTCCCCTAGATATCGGGGCAAATGGAAAGGATCTCTTGGGTACATGACTACCCGTAAATATGTGAACTTCTTAAATTACAAGAAGACACAACCCCACTTTGAAACCTCAGCCCATGCTTCATCAGATACTCTTGTTTTCCTTAGTTCAGGATTTAACCTACAGATGTTTTCGTAAAAGAAGGCGTCATTCACCCTTCAGAATTGGTCTTGAGACCCTTTTCTTGTCAGCTAAGGGAAATACTTATAAACATGGTCCATCATCTTATTTCCCTTGGTATCCAACCCGGGATAGTTCCTCATACCGGCCGCTGCATAGGTGACATATGAGGACATATAAAACTTTCCCGTAGACAAGACTGTTGTCATTTGGGAATCTATCTCATTGCTAATGAGAGTGCCCCAATCAATTCCTTGTTGATTCTTCTTAATGGTGATCATGAACTGATACATCCACCCTTGGAAAACATTTGATTCGGGTAAACCAAAAACCCGACTCAACAGAGTGATGATTTCATTGATTTCCTGAATGAAATCACTTGTAGGGACAAGTCTTGGGAATCTAGAAACAGCCGGTTTGGCTTTGATCAGGAACTTCTTATTTACATGCTTGATACAATCTTCCTGATCATTATCCCAAGCTTTCTAAGCTGACTTGATATCTAACTCTCCATATTCTTCAAAATTGGGCAGCTTGAGGAGGTCATCGAAGTAACCTCCGTCCAACTTGATCACAACCTCTCCCGCCTGGTTTTTCACAGAACGAGAAGCAGAGTCATAACTTGAAGCGTAGGCTAAGATGAATTTAGGGCACTAAGCAGACATAGGGAAACCCACTGCAAGAGGTAAACCACTATCGAACTATTGATTTCATCCATGGAGTTTGAAAAGAGCTCTTTACCCTACTCCAGAAATCCTCCATATCTATATTTCCGAGCTCTGTATCTCAGATGTCATAATTGCAATCGATATAGGATGGAGACTCCACCTTTCTGAATTTGTATTTCATCCTTCCTGACTGTTTAGTCTTTTCTTGCGATAGACCAGGGTCTGACATGAGGGATTTCGAAGGAGGAGAGTTTCGGAGATCAGGAGATGTTGCACACTGTGAAAACCCCGACCTACTAGAGATGCCGGAAGGGTGGAAAAACCCTCGACACACTGAGGAGGATGTCGGAAAACCCGGAGTCCAGAAAACCTGACACACTGAGGATTTCGGAGACTTGAGAAAACCCGACACTTTGAGGATGTCAGATACTTGAGAAAACCCGACACTTTGAAGATGTCGAAGATCTTGGAAAGCCTGACACATCAAATTTTCTAATATACTGTGGGTTTTTGATACTGCACAACACCCTGCGAAACCTGAGAAGAGGGAATAGGGTTTTTGTTGATTTTAAAACATGTAAGTTCTTTCTTCATCATTTATATCCAAAACATATTTTAATTACAACAACATTCCGGGAAATAACACAAAGTGATAATTCCAAAGAGATAAACCCTAAAACATAATCCTGGTTTTAGAAAACAACCCTCAAAATGGAAAAGAGAAAATCCCAAACCCAGATGAGAAACTTGGACGAATTCCTCACATAATTAATCCATAAAAACCACAAAGAAAGACTGAAGAAAAAAACCTTCAACTGGGACAACAAATGATCAAAAACGAGCAATGCAATCGAGTACAAAGGTGAATTTTAGGTTTCGGGGTCGAAGAAGCATGCATGAAAATCCACAAGGTAAAAATACATCTGGTAAAAATGACATGGAAATCCGGATATTTATATGAAAATTTGCAATTAATACACTTCAGCTGGCACGTGCCAATCCACCCGACAACTCAGCATTAATGCCATGTCAGCATGCTCGGGAGATCCGAAAACCTAACACAAAGGTGTTTAGAGCAATTCGGGTTTTGGGTTACAGGAAATAATCGACATGAAGCATGATGCTTAGATGCTTCAAAGTTCCGAAAACCCGACATGAAGGATTTAGGTAATTCAAGTTTCGGGTTGTGGGAAACAATCGACATAAAGCATGATGCTTAGATGAAGGCATGCTTCGCTGCTCGGAAGGTCTGCAAACCCGACTCGCCTTACTCGATGTGGGTTTCGGGTTTCGGGGAACACAAGACATGAAACATCTAAAACACATGTTGTCCTGCTTGTGAAACCCGAAAACCCGATTATCTCTCATAAAGGCAATTTTACAAAACCAGCTTAAAAATTTCGTAGGGTTATCTGATAGTTTTGGCATACACTCAAAACTGAGATAACAGCTGGCTCCAGTTGGGGACTTTCTTTGTGATATCAAAGGAAGAGAACTTAGAATCTCTGACTTTATCCATTGGGCTACGGAGTCGGAAAAGAAGAAAACCGAAAAACAAAACAAACAAACAAAGAAGACTAAAAGCAAACACACGACATAAAATAAAGTATATACAATGCAAGAGAGCGTCTTGCATTAATGATGGAACAACTTCAGATGTTGATCGCTAAAAGGCAAAGGGAGTAATTCTCCATCAAGGTATGATAGATGAAAACTATTTTCACCACTCGGCTGATGAATCTTAAAAGGTCCTTTCCACAAGGAGTCAAACTTTCCGTGCATTCCTTTCTGCTCTTCTTTTATCCCAAAGTAACACCAGGTCTCCAATTTGGAAATGACGTTGCCTTGACTTCTTGTCAAAAAAATTCTTTACTTTGCTCTGATGGTCTGCAATGCGATCAACCACTTTGCTTCGTTCCTCTTCTAGCCTGGCTAGGTACATAACCCTTTTCTCAATAGAATTTTGAAAAGTCACATCTTCCATTGCTTTGGCTAGCTGTAAGGCTAACAACTCTACTGAGATAGGAATCTCAGCATCAATCCCGTACAACACTTGGAAAGGAGACATTCCTATAGCTTGCTTTGGGGTAATTCGATTAGCCCACAATGCATCGTACAATGCTTTGTGCCACGTCCTCTGGTTTTCATCTACTAGCTTTCTTATTATAGTGACTAGGTTTTTGTTGCTGGACTCAGCCTGCCCATTGCCTTGGGGATAATAATCAGATGAGTGAGCCAAGGTGATTCCGAATCCATAGCAAAATTCTGTCATCTCATACGACGAGAAATTAGAGGCATTATCAGCTACAATCTTGTGAGGCACACCGAATCTGAAAATTAT